>LPNX010728827.1:482949-507998 GCA_001517045.1 Pseudotsuga menziesii | reverse complement strand
CACGACTGAGTTAATTAATCACCATGGGGTGAAAATTAATTAACTAGGAAAAAATTAATAAAGGTACAACAACATAACGAAATTCCGCAAGACTCTAGACAAATGCCTAGCATGGTCATGAATCACACTTTAAAGCCTTAGCCACCTCATGGAATTGACTGGTAGAACGCCTGTCACCACTTTGGAGGATTTTGAGTGAAAACCAAACCGATTAAACTCGCTTGTTCAACAAGGTCAATTGGAAAGGCAAAAACACTCGATGAGGGGACTTCCCTAACAACCCGTTCCATGGTGTGGCATCCATATCACATGACCCACACTAGCACATTACATTACATTAATTTTCCCGCGCAGGGGAGCGGACATTTCGTTTTACAAAGGGGCAATAGCCCTGCAGAAGTGAAAAATCCTCAGATTTTTCTAAGGTACAAATATGTACAACTTCGTGTACATGGAGTTGCCACCTAGTCGAAATAGGTGGGCAACACCTCCAATAGTCAGATTGATGGGAGGGGATGTGACATTTTGGGCCTTGGCATCTTGTTTTCTCTAATTAGGTCAAATGCTAACATATATTTGGGTTTCTTAGCCTTGCCCTAATTAATTCAAATATTGAATTGTCAATTCTTAGGAGAAACGCTAGTTGTGATTTCTCATTGCCTGGAGGAACAAGGCCCAGGTCTATTTCTGTAATCTTCACCATTTCAAATTTACAAAATTTCTTGTATCATATTTGAAAGATGCAAAAAAAAATCAAATATATAAAACCCTAAAAAATAAAAAATTTCAAAAAAATCCTTTTTTTGTCATTGTACTTTGATTAGTATCAAATTTACTTGCAAAAATCCAAAGGAGTTTACCATAGTTATTTATTTTTGAATTATTTATCTTAGAAATCAATAAAAAGTAAAAAAAAATACCAAAAAAGCAATGTTACACAGGAACTCACCCCCTAGGGTCAGGGGCGTGCCCCCCAGGGTCGGGAGCGCGCCCCCCTCACCCCCTACACCCCAGAGGCTTGGGGGCTTCTGGGGAAACGTTTCCCAGCATCCCCAAAATCAAGAAACTCTCAAAAACTCACAAGGGGGCGCGCCCCCCTATTCTGCAGCACGCTCCGATGAAGGGGGGCTCCCACACGCCCCCTCCAGAAACTGGGGGGCTCCTAAACACCCCCCCCCCCACAATTTTCCCAATTTTGGTTTAAAAAACAAAATTTTAATTTTAATTGTTGTTTAGTCTCTATTTCAGGCTTAGTCTTTAGTAATTTACTATTTCACTATTTTAGCATGCAATATCATTGATTCACGTTTTGAATTACAATGACTGAAATTAGAAATATGAATATCAAGATTCAAATGAGAAATTTGAAAATTATCATGATGAATTGTATAACGTGTTTGTATTATTAATTTGCTATATTCTGATTTACATTGCACAATGATAAACTTAGTATTTACTATTTCTTATTTACTTTTAGTAGTTTACATGGGATGAATCATTGAATTATTATTGCTGGGATTTAATAATTTATAATATTAATTTTTATTAAGACCTAGGCGTCCCCCCGCCCCCTCCAAATTTAGCTAAAATTTGGGGGTGGTCTCCACACATCTCCAATGTGCGTTTCCCCGCTCCCACGTCCCGGAAACTTGGGGGAACATTGCAAAAAAGGTATGTTTTGCATCTTGTAGAGGCCTTAAACTAGGGTTACATCATCCCTAGGAGAGTGGCTTTAGCTCCTAGGGGTTGGTACAACTCTAGCTTAAATTTGGTTGATTATTTTGGAGGCTCTTATTTGACAAAGCACAAACCCTAGAGGGTTGGAAAAGGTTCAATCATCAACTTTAAGAATTGTTGGGTGCCTTTGGGGTTTTTTGAAGTGCCAAATCAAAGATATTTATCATTTTGCGGGATGGTACAAATCTGAAGTGTTTGAACAACCATAAATTGCAGCGTATATTAACAACCTTAAGGCACAATAAAAATGACAGGTCTTTTCATTGGTTAATGATAAGTAAGAGGTATTTAACGATAAAATTTTCAAGGGTTTAATTGAAGTTCCATAGAAGTTATTGGTGTTGGTTTATCTATGCAATTCATTGGTATAAAATAGAACCTAATCATATTGCTCCTAACCTCTTAGTATTGTGTGTAATCATTGAGTTTATTCTTGAATATTATATTGACTCCATAAGGAACTGTGTTACTAATATAGTATGAGGGTTTTGTTAGAAGCAAAGTTGTCCTCATAGTTGTACTTTACATGGATACTTCTATCTGTAGTTGGGAATCCTCTCGTGGCCAAAGGAGCAGGCCTAAAAGAGAGGAGAGTGCATTGTGGTGACAACGGGTGTATCTCCTAAATCATTGCTAATTTTAGCACCGACCCTTGTGACCTATCAGAAGGGTGTTAATTTGTGTTGTAACATGTAGCTTAGTGTGGTATAAGCAATCAAAGCATCTAGAGGGGGCCCACTCTAGAGGTAAGAAACTACTAAGTCCTCATTGTTGTTTTGTATATATTTGTGCACTATTAGATTCTGATATAACTCTGATTTTTATTGTATCCTATTACATGTGATTACTCATTTTCTTGAATTTGTTTTGTTTCTCTATTTTCACGAGATGTATGAGATATGCACGAGCAACTTGGGCTCGAATTAACCACCTAAGAAATAGTACTAGTGAGTAATTTATATAACCAATTCCAATTGTAATACAAAGCATAGCCACAAGTTAATGAGGATATCAACTCATATGCATGTTGAGTCACAAAAGTTGTAATTAGTTCTTTTATTGTATGAATTGGAGCTCCACTAGATAAAACATGATTATTTGATAAGAATTTGTTTTTTTCAATTGATAGAATTAGAGTTAAATTGCTTCCTTTATTAAAAGATTGAAGAGTTTTTTTTATTGAAGAAAACATTAGGCATATTAAGGATCAAAGTAATACAAGTAATTTGATTATGCACATATAGTGCAAGGTGTCTTATAAGTTCAAAAGTAGCATTGGGTGATTATGTCGATAGGCATTTATATCTTAGAATTTTGGGGTGGAATACCATCTATGCTTTTCCTAGATTGTAGGAGAATGTGACAAGTGTATTGTCCAGATTGATTCTATGGTCGTCGTTCAAAATTTGTAATGAACTTATATAAAAAATTGAAAATAACTCATGATAATTGCACTTAATGACATGGTAATGTGTAGTCCATGTGACTATGGAACTCCATCTACCAACTGGGAGTCCAACTAATGTCAAACTCCTAATAAACTCCTAAACTGGGATTTGAGATAATGTGCGGTTCGTGTGACAATCGAACTCCTAATAAACTCCTCTAAACTCTTGTGATAACTGCACTTCGTGGCATGGTAATGTGCAGTCTGTGTGATAGTCAAACTCCATCTGGCAGTTGGGAGTCGAGCTAATGTGCACAAGGTTTCGTCAAACTCCATTTGGAAGCTAGGAGTCCAACTAATGTGTAGTTCGTGTAACAGTCGAACTCCTAATAAACTCCTCCATCTGGCAGTTGGGCGTCAAGCTAATGTGCAGTTCATGTAACAGCCGAACTCCTAATAAACTCTTCCATCTGGCATTTGGGCGTCAAGCTAATGTGCAGTTCGCATGACATGCCAGATAAACTTTCAATCTGATAGTATGGGCACAAAGGGTGGAGGTAATTTGATGTGGAATGAATCCATGCACCCTTTTGCCATGTAATGTACCATTAATATATTAGATTTTTTTATAATATTATAAAAAATGTATTTTTGTTAATTAATATTTTTTTTAATTGATTAATTAATAATATTAATATGTCAAATGTATGCCTGCATTTGAATATATTAATATGATTGTTGCTAGTAAATTAAATGAACAATAAGCTAACCTTTTACCTACGCATTAAGATAACATATAGTTTATCATTTTTGGTGTGGTTGCTAGAAATGGAAGATAATGCCACTAAGTCCGGATGGGGAAGGTGTACTGGTTAGTCCGGATTTATGAAATCTTTGTAACCCATGATCAATTCTGGCTAGGCCTTGACATTAAAGTAAGTTTAAAGCCCAGACTTTCACAGAGCCTGACTATATTGACATAATTCAGAAGCATCCAAAAGACAAATTATTTTTGAGGCAGGGTAGCTGACATTTTTTGAGCGGTTCAATGCGTCCAATCATGAGGCGGCTTTTTTTCACTGTTTTTTTCGTTTTTCTGGTAATGTTTTTAGGTGAATCCGGTAACGGAATTCCACATAATAAAGATTCAACTTGTATGATTTGGTTTCCCCAAGGGTTTATGACAGTGCTGTTTCTGCAGTTAAAAAAACAATTTGAAATGCATAAACATTTGAATTCAGCAAAAACAAATAACCAAATTCCCACCACAAACTGCCGAAAAAGTTAAAAAAAGTCGCCTGTTTAGACGGCTCCTGAGAATTTTTCCTAGTCGTTTAATGGAAAAACGAAGATGGTTTGTGGCTTAACTTTTATTATCGATTAAGACACCATTAGCCAAGCTCCATGGTTACAAATATAAAGAGAGTGATGGTTGAAGCATTTCAAATTTCCGACTAATTGTTTGTTACAGTCCCTAAAGCTACCATCTTCCAAGCTCGATTTGAGGAGCGGGACTCGTCGGGATTTATTGGCATCACCTTGGGATGAAGTTGCTCTAATAATGCAGAAGTTCATCACCTATGAAGGTGGGTTTAGTTTTGCAGTACCATATCAGACTCACGATGCATTTGAAGAATATGGAGTTTCTTAACCTACCCTACTTATTTTCTCAAAGATTTGATCAAAATGTTCACTGCGATCCAAAAATGAGAAAACCTAGAGAGCATATTATGCCACGAGGGTTTGATTAAAATAATACTCAGTTCTAAATTGGAAGCTAAATGTTAATTGGGAAGCATTTTTAAAAGGGTTTAGAAGGAATTCACGAGATAGGATTTTATTACCTTACTCGCCATGAAAATGCCAATGCCATAAATATGTGACATCAATAGTACCTGGGTCCTCTGGATACATAATCCCCTCATGTGATATCGACTATAGATTCACAAGAAGACCATAGCGATGATGTTTCTACTGGATTTCCTTACCTGATTCCAACAATAAGTGGCAATGATATAAGAGTTGAAGTGGCTAAAAATGTTGAGAATGGAGTAGCTAACTTCTGAATCTCTGTACCAGAATGAGTTAACAGCTTCCTTCAGTCCCCTGTTTCTGTCAGCCACATCTAATTCTTCACCTCTTGATTTTTGGAATATGGACAGCAGAAAGCCTGTTATCTAATACACAACAAATATAAAAGAAAACTAACTATAACATAGGCTGGCACATAAATTGATTGAATCAACATACAGGCAGAATATGCAGTCACAGACAACCATCATGAAATGAATAAGAAAACTAACTATAACATAGGCTGGCACATAAACTGATTGAATCAGCATACAGGAAGAATATGCAGTCACAGACAACCATCATGAAACGAATATATAGACATATAAACACATATACTCAAAAATAGATATGGGTACAAAACTGTGTTTTTCTTTCCTTCAGTGTTCCTTTACATTAACCAGCAGCTGCAGCAAAGAAAAACCAACACCAGAAATTTTTATTGCAGGAAGAATCACATTGGAAAAATCTAGAAGACATGGCGTCCTAGAGACTTCTCAAGATGTCGGTGTGGGGATTGACTTCTTTAGGAAGTCTCTGATCATTTAATACCATAGTTATTTTTCAACTACCAACTGCAAAAACAAAAGAAAATCTAGCAACGGTGAATGGGCTAGATTAATGGCCAATTTTGCTGGAATTTGTTTTCACCTACCAACATTCTCCCACTTGAAATCAAATGGAGACAAATCTCTGGTTATCCATCCAAAAACTATAGATCATGTTACTCCCAACCCAGCCAAGCTTCTACAAAGCTCTTGCTTGTCTCTTGGCAAAACTTTAGTGAGCATATCAGCAGGGTTCTCAGCAGTATGAATCTTTTCCAAATTTAAATGCCCTTCTTCTAACACTTGGCGAATCCAGTGGTACCTTAGATCAATGTGCTTGGTCCTTGAATGAAATGCTAGGTTTTTCGCCGAGTGAATGGCGCTCTGACTGTCACAATGCAACACATACTTGTCCTGTTTTACTCCTAGCTCTCCTAGGAATTGCTGCATCCACAACATCTCTTTGCAAGCCTCTGTTGTAGCTATGTATTCTGCCCTGGTTGTAGAGAGAGCTACAATTTTTTGTAGCCTAGATACCCAAGACGCCGTTGCACCTGCAAATGTATACAAGTAACCAGTGGTGGACTTTCTAGTGTCCACATCTCCAGCCATATATGCATCTGTAAAACCTTCAAACACAATATTAGGATTGCCAAAACATAGATAATAATGACTAGTACCTTTGAGGTACCTTAAAATCCACATTACCGCTTGCCAATGTTGTTTTCCCGGATTGGCAAGAAATCTACTCACTACTCCCCCTAAGTGTGCAATGTTCGGGCATGTACATACCATGGCATACATCAAGCTGCCAACTGCTGAAGCATAGGGGATTTTTCTCATTTCCTCCTTCTCCTTGTCATTACAAGGGCACAAATCAATACTCAATTTGAAGTGGGCTGCAAGAGGTGTTCCCACTGGTTTGGCATCCTTCATGTTGAACCTGTTAAGCACCTTCTCAATATACCTTTCTTGTCACAGCCACAACCTTTTGTTCTTTCTATCACGTATGATCCTCATACCCAATATTTGTTGTGCTTGGCCCAAATCCTTCATTGCAAATTGACGTCCCAAGTCTTTCTTCAACCTGTTAATCATGCTCTTGTCATGCCCAACAACTAGCATGTCATCCACACATATCAGCAAAATGATAAACCTTTCTTGGTCATACCTTTTAATGTAAACACAATGATCAACCTCTAATCTCCTAAAACCATGTTTCAACATGAATGAATCAAACCTTTTATACCATTGGCAAGGTGCTTGTTTCAGTGCATAGAGACTCTTCTTCAATTTACAAACCAAGTCTTCTTTGCCTTTTGTTTTGAATCCTTCTGGTTGCTCCATATAAATCTCCTCCTCCAATTCTCCATTAAGAAAGGCAATCTTCACATCTAGTTGTTCGCACTCTAAATCTAAAGTAGCAACAAGACCAAGAATAATTCTAATGGATGACATTTTAACAACAGGTGAAAATTTTCATTAAAATCAATACCTTCTTTTTGGGCAAATCCCTTCACCACCAACCTTGCCTTGTATCTCTCCTTCTTTCCTTCACCCTCATGCTTGATCTTGTACACCCACTTGTTTTGAAGATTTTTTCTTCTTTTTGGAAGCTTCACTAGCTCCCATGTTTTGTTCTCCAACAAAGAGTCATTTTCTTCCCGCATGGCTTTCTTCCAATCTTTGCTATGCTCATCATCACAAGCCTCCTGAAAACAATGAGGTTCACCTTCATCAGTTAACAAAATATAATTTGAGGGAGGCTACCTTTGTGATGGCTTATGAGGCCTAGTGGACCTGTGAACCGGTTGTAGTGGTATATTTTATGGTTGGTTTATTGTGGTGGCTGCTGCAAGGTTTCTTCTTCTTGCTGCCCATAATTTTCAGCAGGTTGTCCATCATCTTCAGCTGGTTGTCCACCAATTTCTGCCTGTTGTCCATTATTTTCTTGCAATGGTGGGATGTTTTCTTGTTGCTCAACAAACCTATCAGTTAATTTCCTGACCTTCATATCACATGTAGGATTCTTGAACATTTCTAACTCATTGAATATGGCATCCCTACTTCTAATAACTGGATTTAACCAGATCCCACAATCGATAACCAAATTCACCGTCAGCATACCTAAGAAAAATACATTTCATGGATTTGTTGTCTAATTTGGTTCTTTGCTCTTTGGGAATGTGTGCAAATGCTTCACATCCAAAAAATTTCAAGTGAGAGTAGTTTACCTTCTTGTCGGTCCAAACTTCTTCAGGGATGCCACCATCCAAGGCTGTTGTAGGTGGTCAGTTGATGAGGTAACAAGCTGTCCTCACTGCTTCTGCCCAAAATTGCTTCTCCAACCTGGAATTTGACAACATGCTCCTCACCTTCTCCATGATAGTGCGATTCATCCTTTCTACAGTACCATTGTGTTGAGGAGTACCAGGGATAGTCTTCTCATGCTTTATGCCAAATTTGTTCCAATAGTCCTTGAAGGCATTGGAGCAATATTCCCCACCATTATCTGTCCTTAAGCACTTGAGCAGTTTGTTAGTCTCTCTTTCAACACCGACATGAAATTTTTGAAATATCTCAAATACCTCATCTTTGCCCTTCATAGGATAGGCCTAAACTTTTCTAGATGCATCATCTATGAAAGTAACAAAATATGAAGCTCATCTTAGAGAATTAACATTAACCAACCCAAATACATCAGAGTGTACCAATTCCAATAGATTTGTTTTTCTTTCATGGCCTCCTCTCATAAATGAGACTCTACGCTGCCTACCACATATACAATGCTCACAAATATCAAGTTTATAAGATTTCAAACCTGGAAGAAGATTTTTGCCAACAAGATTTTTTAGGCCCTTTTCGCTCATGTGGCCCAAATGCTTACGCTACAAATTTGGTGAGGTTTCTTCTTTTGCAACAGCAGCCACATTTGATTTTCTTGTTGTTGCTCTCAATGTATACAGTGTCCCTGTTTTGAATCCTCTAGCCATGACCAATGCTCCTTTGCTAATTTTCCAGCCACGCTTTCCAAAGCTAGTGGAGCAACCTTCATCATCCAATTGTCCCACTGAGATTAGGCCCATGCGCATCTCTGGAACATCCCTGACTTGTTTTAACAGTATATCATGCACATCCTTTGTTTGGATTTGGACATCTCCCACTCCAACAATGTCACAAAAGTGATTGTTTCCTAGATGTTCTCGGCCATAGTTTCCAACTTCATATGAGACAAAATTGGTTTTGGATGGGGTTACATGGTGAGATGCCCCAGATTCTAGAATCCAATCGATGCTATTTCTAGAGGTGTATAGGCATGCATCTTCTATTGAAACAGTAAATAAAACATCACTATCTGAAACTATAGCAATGGTCTCACCTTCATTTGTGTTGGCTGATTTTTGGTTTGAGCTGGCTGATTTTTGCTCCTTCTGTTCTTTCTTCCATATCCGACATTCTATTTTCATGTGTCCTGGTTTTCCACAATGATAGCAAGTAATTCTACCTCTTCTTGATTTTGATCTACCCCTTGACTTGGAACGCCCTTGCCTAGTTCTGCCAATTTTCCTTCCACGGTCAGCTATGGTGAGAGTTTCTCCTCCCTCATTTTCTGTCATTGATTTTCGTCGCAGCTCTTCATTCATTAAGTTGCTGCTAACATCATCAAACTTTAGGGTCCCTACAGGAGCTGAAGTGCTTATGGCAACTATCAAATTCTCCCAGCTGTCAGGCATGGAGCACATGAGTAAGATGGCTCTAATTTCATCATCCAACACAATTTTAATAGAGACAAGCTGACTGGTAATGATGTTGAATTCATTTAGGTGCTCTACAACTGAAGCACCCTCCTTCATCTTCAAACTGTACAACTTCTTCATCAAAAACACCTTGTTTGATGTTGTGTTTTTCTCAAATAGATCATGTAGTTTCTTCCATAGCTCTGCTGCTGTCTTCTCTCCAGCCACATTAAAGTAGACATTCTTTGCTAAGTATTGCCTAATTGTAGCAATGGCCTTCCTGTCAAGCTTGTTCCATTCTTCATCCGTCATTGATGAAGGTTTACTTGCTGCTCCTTCAATGGGAAAATATTGATCTTTTAAGATCAGTATGTCTTCAATTTGTGCTTTCCACAGAGCAAAATTAGTCCCATTTAGTTTCTCCATGTCACTCATAGTTGTATTCTCCATGCTGCTTCAAATAGCACTACCGAAAACTCCCACTCTCCAATTGTGGCCTCCTCGGAATCTCACAGGCTTACAGGCAGAGCAAATGCACACTAGACAGCCTCTAATGGCCAACTTCTTCTACAACAGGGGCTGGCTCTAATACTAGTTGTTGAGAATAGAGCAGCTAACTTCTGAATCTTTGTACCAGAATGAGTTAACAGCTTCCTTCAGTCCCCTGTTTCTCTCAACCACATCTAATTCTTCACTTGTTGATTTTTGGAATATGGACAGAAGAAATCATGTTATCCAATACACAATAAATATAAAAGAAAACTAACTATAACATAGGCTGACACATAAACTGATTGAATCAGCATACAAGCAGAATATGCAGTCACAGACAACCATCATGAAACGAATATATAGACATATAAACACATATACTCAAAAATAGATATGGGTACAAAACTGTGTTTTTCTTTCCTTCAGCATTCCTTTACATTAACCAGAAGCCGCATCAAAGAAAAACCAACACCAGAAATTTTTATTGCAGGAAGAATTACATTGGAAAAATCTAGAAGACATGGCGTCCTAGAGACTTCTGGAGATGTCGGTGTGGGGGTTGACTTCTTTAGGAAGTCTCCGATCATTTAATACCGTAGTTATTTTTCAACTACCAACTGCAAAAACGAAAGAAGAGTTGGAAACGGTGGAAGAGATGGCTTAACGACCAATTTTATCGGAATTTGTTTTCACCTACCAACAAAAGATTCATATCACAAATCCTATATGTCCATCTTTTCCTCTGGCAACGATGACCTGATGGAGCAACAAATTCCAGAATAGTCCATGCACGATATCACTAAAGTGGATAATGTTGTTAAAAACGATTTTCCAGTTGCAGGGCCTGGATTGGTCAAATGACATATCAAAGGCAAGTCTATGAAATCTCCAGTCTTTATGCCATTCCAATTTAAGGATTTCAATTATCAAGTAGTATTAAGGGATAATAAAAGGATGCTATTGGATGATATAAAATTCAAACAATGACTCAAAAGGATTGAAACGACCAATCAAATTGCAATGAATACCTTACTGGAAGCCATTAAACAAGAGGAACCTACAAACAAAATTCATTAAGAATAAAACTGAAGATGGTCTGTTGGATGCACAACAAGTCCTTAACACCATTCTAGATGATATCTTGGTAAATACCTATGCATTTATCCAACTCAAACCAGATTTGCCAAGATGGAGAAACCAATCTGAACTATTTGATCTAGCGTTATGAATCAACGGGCCCATTAATAGGTCATTACTCGCCTTCGAAATGGTTCTCACTTGACTTAGCATAAGAAGAATGGTGGAAGGGTCATATTAGGTTATACAAAAAGAGATTGGTAGTTATGCAACATAAACTCAAAGAAGCCTATGCACCATGACTTGAATCCTTGTATTGCATAATTCCTTCACGAATTCATACTATTTATTTACACAAAAGGTGGATTGCGTTTAGAATTCAACAATTGTCAGCAGGGCACCCACATAAGATTGATAGCCCCCAGTTCTTCATTGCTATTTTCTTTGCCTTTGCAAGACATGACTAAGATTTGTGATGTAAACTGGACCTATTCACTCCTTTTTAGCACCATATTAACCAATGTTGGGTGCGATTTGGTTGGACATTTAAAATACAAGAACAAGCATTCGAAGAGGCTGTAATGTCCTCTTTTGCCTAGGCATTGAGGACCAACCCGCTAACCTATGTGATTCATGTGGGTTCGAGCAGGTACTGACAGTCAAGGAATCAGCTGAAGACTGATGCCATCTACAAAAGATCTAGGGCATCAATATTATATCATCATCGGGTCAAAGAGGGCCACCAAAGCCAAAGGCCACCTGCATGCATGACATTTGAGCATTATTTAATGATGAATGCACCCGATTAAGTCTCCATGCGCATGCATGCAAGTCAACTGCAAATTAGAAGTTAAACTGACCTAATTAGGTCAAAAGCTAGGGTTTTTGCAGTTGAAAGTTATAAAAGAAAGATAAAGTGAATGGAGAAGATACTTATGTGATAATTGATTTGTGGGGTCGAATTGGAGAGCTCGGCGAGCTAAGTTGGGGTTGAGCGCATGCTCAACTAACTGGTGTATTTCGACAACGAAATCTATCTGCCCTAGTTCATCATCAGGTTGGATCATACAGGTTCAGCGCTAGTTCATCATCAGGTTACATTCAGCAGTTATTCCGGGAGTTTGATTATTCATCCAGCTAGAGGTTGATCATCCATCACCATCAGAGAGGTATTGTAACCCTAGTACACATCATCCGGGCTCCCAGCACCAGCTTATTTATTTTATATACTAGTATGTACATGCATTGATTTCTCCTATTTTATAGCATCTTAGTATTTTTCTAGGGCACATATTTGCATGCAACTGCATGCATGCAATGTTCGGGGTTTGCTTTCCTATTTGATTCGACAGTATACCCATAAACAGGAAAATATCAGTTTGGAATATTACAGTGGTATCAGAGCTGGTTTTCCTACCAGCCTGAGTGGGAATCTATTGAGGGTTTCCCTTTCATGTCTTCACATTTTCCAACTTGATGGTCACTTCCTTTGAATTTTGAAACCATATTCTGTTGAACTCAAGAGCTGCGTTCTCATCTTTGGAGAACTGTGACTCTGCTACAACTTATTGTTGGGGTGACCGGTACAGTTGAAGAACACGTTGTTTTAGTCGCAAGGAGATATTAAATGAGTTTCTGTCGTTTGAACTTCTCCCATTAGTGCGAATTCGCTCCTCTATGTGATGTTATTTGTAAAATTGTGAAAGAGTATTTATATCGTTGAAGACTGGTGCTTATTAGGCGGTGAGAACCGTGGAGTGTTGTGTTCATTAATGAGTTGTGGTTGGGTTGTGCGTACTATTGAATGCATTTTCCTGAGTTGATCCGTAAAGGCATTATTTTATTGCTGCGACATCCAAGTTTAAACTGCGAGCTGTGATATCAACTAATTGGTGGTGACTCTATCCAATCTTGGATTGGTTGCAATTTATATTTGAGAGCTGCTGCAACCAAGTAGAAGAACCGAGACCTCAAGTTTGAGAGCAGCGACCACTCTTTGTGGAGCTGCGCCTATGACCACCTCTCCAAATCGAACAAGACTTGTGCATGAGGACTGAAGGAATCCTCTCCCTTTGGGTGCAGTGAAATAATGGTATACTTGAACTGCTCAGTGCCTGCATAGAAGTGCGTTGAAGTCCATGGGGAACTGAAGGCTTCGTTCTTGAAGTTTCTTGAAGTCTACGGAATTTTTGCTACCATTGTGAACTCTAGCGCGTGGAAAGAGCATTGGTGGATTGGGCCCATGATTGAAGTCTGCAATAAGTGTGTTGAAGCCTGTGGATCATAAAGTTTCAAGACTACTCTCTTTTGAAGAGTGTGATTGCTCTTTTTCCAAAAGATCATTAGAGCTGCATACTATTGGAACATTGAACAAAACTGGAGCGTGAACTAGAGAGTTGAGAAGACTGCTATGACCTCCAAGGATGGTGATACAACCGGATCAAGAGGAAGAATATTATAGGGCATAAACATTCCTGTTTTTTTTCCTTGACATCTTTATCAGCTGCAAGTTACAGGAAATGTCCTAAAATATCAGTGGGTGCAATATAGTGGTATGCTGGTTATAGCAAAATCCTCTCTCAAGTTTGGTTCTTATGAGGCTGCCAATACTTCACACAAAGGACCATATATTCCAGGTCTGATTTCTCCTTGTATTGTTGTTGCTATTCATATAAAGTGGAGGTACTGTGGTTACATTTGATTTAGATTTTTAGTCTGAAATATTATGTCATCAGTCTTGCCAGCTGTGGGCATACAAAAATTATAAATGAATCCAGGAGACCCATACAACATTACTCATAGGAGATAGAGGTGTAGAGACAGAGAAGAGGAGTTAGAGGACATAGATTTGGGGAACAGAGAGTATCAATTTGAAAAAGCAAAGAAACAATGGCCGATGATGATAAAATAGCTCTCAATAGTCTCATATCAACCATAAAAGAACTCACCACTGGGCAAAAAGAAATGATGGGCACCTTCAGGCAAATGACTGAGAAGAATGGGCCCACCCCACATAGTCCCTTATTTCTCAACAGTGATAGGGTATCCACCAGCAGTACTAGGGAGTACTTATATACCAACATGCAGAGCCATCCCCATATACACAAGCCTTTCCGACCTACCATGCCTCAATTATTAGATAGTCCAGCT
Organism: Pseudotsuga menziesii; assembly: GCA_001517045.1. Lineage (NCBI taxonomy): Eukaryota > Viridiplantae > Streptophyta > Pinopsida > Pinales > Pinaceae > Pseudotsuga > Pseudotsuga menziesii. The sequence goes on along the minus strand of LPNX010728827.1, from coordinate 493,800 downwards.
CTAGTGCCTCTAGCACAAGCAAAACTAGAAGAACCCATGAGTGCCTATATGAGAGAATATAGAGCTTTAGGAGAGGACTTCCATTCAGCCATGACCTTCACTGACTTCTACCACTTTAAAAGTAAGAACAAACCCAAAGCTTACAATAGGCCATTTACCCAGAACTATGAGTTACAGCGCACCGTAGGGAAACTGACTATCCCTACCTTTGAGGGCACTCGAGGTCAATGAAGCACGACTCAGCCCATACTCGCGAGTGGCGCCGAGTCGGATGTTGGGACGAGCACTCGCCCAAGACTCGCCCAGGAGACTTGTGACCCGGTGAAACTCACGGTTCAGTGCTGGACTCGTGGTTAAGCGCCGGACTCGGTGAATACGCCGGTAAACTCCCCAAAGTATGCTCGTGACTGAACCCGCGGATGCCAACTAACCCATCAATTAGATTGTGATTCGTGATGGTTGTGGAGGTCGTCTGCACTATCGCGATGCTCGTGGAGGTCTACAATGTCATCGTGGAGGTCGCAGTGTCATCGTGAGGTCACGGAGGTGGTCTAGACTCTGCACTATCGTCGTAAAGGTCGCGGGTGGTCTGGTCTTCAGCCTTTGTTCGTTGCTTTGTTGTGGAGGTTGTGGAGGTTGCAGGTCTTCAACCTCTATTCGTTGCTTTGTTGTGGACGTCGTGGAGGTTGCGGGTCCTTGGCCGAATTGATGCTCCAAGTTTGATTTGTATTTTTTATTTTATTTTATATATGTTATAAAACTTTAAAATGATTTTATTGTTTCTTATTTTTTATTTAAATTTTATTGTGTTTTATTTAAATTTTATTGTTTTAAATTTTAAATTTTATTGTTTTAAATTTTAAATTATAATTGTTTTTTTAATTTTTCACTTAGGATTTAGTTTAAACTTTAAAATTATTTTATTGTTTTTTATTTAAATTTTATTGTTTTTAATTTTTAATTTTTAATTTTATTGTTTTAAATTTTTTATTTTTAACTTAGTATTTAGTTTTAAATTTTAAAATGGATGGGCTGTGGCTTATTATCTCAAGGGTTGACAAATTTAAATCTAAATTCTAAGTTATAGTTAAAATTTAGAATTAAATAACAATAAAAATTAAAAATTAAAAAACAAAATAATCAATTTTGTGTGGGGCTTGTGGGTTGAGTATCTCAGCCACACAGGGTCACATATTTTTTATAAATTCATTAAACAATTGGAAATGTCATTAATCTCTATTGTGTGCTTTAAATGCACCATATTTTAATATTTTCCCTATTTGTCGAGTCTGTCCCGAGTCTTCCCGAGTCTTCCCAAGTTTTTCCCGAGTCGACGAGTCATATGCCAGCCGAGTCTTTGCCGAGTCCGAGTCGTGCAACATTGCTCGAGGTGGCCCAACGAGGAATTGGGTACAGAAGTTGGATACATACTTCCAGCTCAACCCCATAATTGAGACATATGCCATTAAATTGGCTACTTTGCATTTGGACGGAGAAGCACATGAGTGGTGGTATCACGGGTTAGTGACACTGGGTCACAACACCATCACATCGTACCCAGATTTTACACAGAGGCTCATTGAGCGGTTTGATCGAAAGGATCCTAAGCTACAATTTAGAGAGTTGGCACAACTCAAGCAAATAGGTAGTGCAGATACATTTATTTCAAAGTTTCAGAGGATAGCAGTCATGGTGACAGATATATCAGAGAGCAGGTTGATTATGTTGTTCATTGAGGCTCTCACTGAACCCTTACAGGGATGGGTCAAGTCTTATAGGCCCACCACCCTAGCATATGCCATCAGACGGACTAGAGATTTACAGGATGCAGTACCCAAAATTAGGTTTCCTCCCAAAACCAATTCCCCTATTGAAGATGAAGAGAAGAAACCCGTCCAGAAAGAATGGTTCAAGAAAGAATGGATGGACAAAGATACCCGATAGGACCTTAGAAGAAAAAAGTTATGTTTCACTTGCCAGGAACCATGGATACCAGGTCACAAATGTTCAGGGAAGGGAAAGGCTTACTACATAGAGGCCTATTCTGAAAATGGGGAGGATGATGATTATCTAGGTCAGGAGCAGAGAAAGACACCAGAGATAGTTAAGGAGTTGCCGCCCTCAGGAGGTACCATTGCTACCATGACAGGGGTTCCTAGATTCCACACTCTCCGAATCAGAGGTACCGTACAGGGCCATAAAGTGGGAGTGCTGATAGATGATGGGGCATCCCACAACTTTATTGATGCTGCATGGGTTAAAAGGAGATACATTCAGACTGAGAGTTTTGATGGGTTTTCAGTAGCTGCAGCAAGTCACACCACGGAGTGTAGTTAGAGGATTCCTCAATTAACAGTAACACGTGGGAATTATACAGTGATGGAGACATTCTATGTGGTGGATGTACTTAACATGAAGGTGGTATTGGGAGTTCAGTGGACGTATTCCCTAGGGAAGTATTCCACAAACTACCAAACCATGGAGATGGGGTTCACAGGAGCAGAGGGGCAGAAGGTAGTATTCAGAGGGATGAATACCTACCCTCCCACGCCAGTGACATCACACAGGAAGGAGGCAGTACTTCGACAGGGGGATATTGAGGGAGCAGCAGAGTGTTTTGTTACCTTCAAGAAACCACCAGATAAGGCCACACGACGTCCAGCAGTATTCGGAGACCGTCCAGCAAGTCGAACTCCAGATAGGGGATTTGAGAGCTGCCCCCCCCCTTGATGATGAAGGGCAATTGATTCTGATTCTGAAGCGCATCCTAGAGGTGCGAGAGCGAAAACTGAGAAATAAAATCATCAGAGACTACTTGGTTCAATGGAAAGATCTGCCTATAGAGGAGGCCACTTGGGAGACAGAATAGGTATTACAGCACCCAGCCTTACAGTTGCTTGAGGATAAGCAAATTCAAGCAGGGAGGACTGTAATGTCCTCTTTTGCCTAAGCATTGAGGACCGACCCACTAACCTATGTGATTCCTATGGGTTCAAACAGGTACCAACAGTCAAGGAATCAGTTGAAGACTGATGCCATTTATCTAGGGCATCAATATTATATCACCATTGGGTCGAAGAGGGCCACCAGAGCCAAAGGCCACCTACATGCATGACATTTGAGCATTATTTAATGATGCATACACCCGATTAAGTCTCCATGCGCATGCATGCAAGTCAACTGCAAATTAGAAGTTAAACTAACCTAATTAGGTCAAAAGTTAGGGTTTTCGCAGTTGAAAGTTATAAAAGAAAGATAAAGTGAATGGAGAAGATACTTATGTGATAATTGATTTGTGGAGTCAAATTGGAGAGCTCGACGAGCTAAGTTGTGGTTGAGCGCATGCTCAGCTAACTGGTGTATTTCGGCACCAAAATCTATCTACCCTAGTTCATCATTAGGTTGGATCATACAGGTTCAGTACTAGTTCATCATCAGATTACATTCAGCAGTTATTCCTGGAGGTTGATTATTCATACAGCCAGAAGTTGATCATCCATTATCATCAGAGGGGTATTGTAACCCTAGTACACATCATTCGAGCTCCCAATAGCAGCTTATTTATTTTATATACTGGTATGTGTTGCCGCCTAACACACACTTTATGACACGGGGAAGTCTCCAACCCGTTTTGTGTGTCCTTGGGGGCAAGTTAGAGCTGGGGACCACTATCACCACAGTCTACCAACTCCTCCATTTAGGACAAATCCCAATAGAGCTAAGGGGGGTAGTCCCTACAGGAAGGTTTATTAACAATTTAGTTAAAGGGATTTTATTTTATTAAGATTACAAAGTTACAAGATCAGTGCCTAGATTAAATGGAGTCAAAAGATTACAAGTTACAAACTTACAAAAGAATTAAGAATGATTATCCACAGTTGTCCAAGCTAAGCAAGATCTACAATATTAACAATATGAACAATGTAAATGAATTACACAATATGAACAAGTGCTAAAGAATGGTTAAACAAATATACAATGATACCTGAAAATAAACAAGATATACACCAGATGAACAAATTATTATGTCAAAGATCAAACGACAGATTGCTTTCAAGTTACAAGATTAAACAATGTTTTACTCAAGCGTGCCACGGTACTTTAAAGATATTATACTTGAAAGAGCAAGGTACTGAAATGAAATTGAGATGCTTGCAAGATGTACTTGTAAAATGAAAGCCTTGAAAAGCAAGGACTTTGAAGCAAATACAGAAACTGAAATGTGGGTAAGATGTTTTGCAATGTCTCTTGGTTCGTTTAATAAATTTTATTCAAGTTGAAGTCTTTGATTAAGTTTTAGATCAAGTGGTGTGACTACTCAAATCTAGTATTTCTCAAGTCAAAGAGGGAATGCTGGTGCGCTCAAAACAGTGGAAACAAGTCCACCTGTAGCTCCCAGGTCAAACCCCAATGCCCTGGTGCTTAACAAGGAGGACGTAGAACGCCTAGAGACCCCCCACGGTCTTCTACTCCAACTAGCTTCCGAGGTCATTGTTTTTAATCAACCGAAAAAATAGCAAGACGGGTGCCTATTAAACTAGAGCCCCTAAGCCTCTCCGCTTTTCATACCCTTACCTGAGTTCCCTAAAGGGAGATAACAAGGGGGCAGAGGATACACGAACAGTTTAGGTTGTATATTTTAAGTAAATTGTAGATTTCTTTTTACAGTAAGCAAAATGAATTACAGAATTAACAAGTTAATATAGTCAACCTGAGCGTTATCCCTTATGGGAGGTGCCAGTACTTGATCTCTAGACAATTAAGAAATGAAATTGCTTTGCAGGAAAGTAAAATATTGCAGAAAGTAAAGTGAGCTAATTAAGGTTTCTTAAAGCCCCCAAACCCCTCCGTTTTTCATACCCTTGATTCAAGTTCCCTAAAGGGAGATAACGAAGGGCAGAGGATACATGGACGGATGTTCGGTTGTATATTCCTTCAAAACAGTAAACTAGGTGACAAAAAGGAAAGATCTAACTAAATGTTTTGTTTGAAAAAGAAATGCTTGAAAGTAAACTAATCTAAACAAAATATACTAACCACACATCAATCTCCCTAAAAGAGAAGGTGGGTTAAAAAAGGCTGAAAAAATATTATATCTACTTGAAAATGAAAGCACAATTACTTATATACTTCCTAGATCTACTTCCTACCTAATTACAATATAATTACAAATTACTTTGAAAGCTTTTAGAGAATACCCACGAGGAGACTCTCCCGAGGCTTACAAATAGCTAGAAAATAGAGTAAGAAGATAAGAGGTTGAACCCTTTTGAAACCGGTTGCAAGTTGAGGTGTTTTTTATGTGATTTGGGCATAACCTCCCCTTGTAAACTGTAAAACTTGCTAAAAACCAGCAAGCAAAGTTTGCTGAAAAATGACAGGAAACTCAAAAGGAAGTTAGAAAATGTTAGTATAAAAATACAGAAATTTTACAGTAAAAATTTGAGTTTTAAAATATCAGAAAATTGAATATTAGAGGGCTAAAAATTGCATTTCCAACCACCTAAAACATAGTAAAAAATCAGATCTGAAATATATAATAAAAATATAACATGGATCTATTAAAAGAAACTAGATTTTGCTATTAAACAATAACAAAAATAGTAGTTCCTAAAACAGAAAACAAGATTAGAGATTAGAGCCTTGGAGGAAGAAATTTTCCAAGCTTGGATCCCTGCAAAGAGTTTAGCTAAAGCTGCAAAACTCACACATAGAGATGAGAACACCATAAATCATGCAAAAACCTTTGCAAAATCTTACAATGTTAATCACAAGTGCAAATATAAAAACTTCTACCTACAATTCTCTCCACAAAAACCTTTGCAGAGAGCTTCTATGATAAATAATGCAACAATAACTAACCATAAACAGTTACCTCACTCTTCAAGCCACAAAATGGGTGCACCAACAAATGTATCCTCCAAAGATTGATATATTATAAACCCCAATAGGGCAACAACATTACAATAGCCAAAGAAAATTTGAGAGAGAAGAATAGAGAAGAGAGGGAGAAGAGAGTATTTTGACAGCATAACCATGCTCCAAAGAATGATGATAAAATGAGAGGAGGGGCATCTCTTTTATAGTTGAAAAGATCTCAAACCCACTCCCAAATCAAGGGTCCAAAACATAGATCTAAACTCTAGCTCTCCTCCACCCTTAAATCTAGGTTTGTTGACTTTACAAGCCATCCACCAATCATAAGCAAGGGTGTCTTTTCAAATCAATGGTCAAAAAGATAGATCCATGTCACAATGAAGCTTAACTCTTAGATCTAGGGTTTCCATTACTCAAGTGGGGCCTCCTTTTGACTCAAATTTTAATTTTTATTATTTTAATTTTTTATTGTTTTTATTCTTTATCTTTTATTTTTTATATTTTATTTAATCTTTTATTTTTTATCTTTTAGTTTTAAAATTTCTCTTTTTATTCTTTTGTTTTTTTATCTTTTATTTTATCTTTTATTTTTAAATCTTTTTTTTTATTTTATTTTTTATCTGGGGCTTCCTTTGACTCAAATTTTGATTTTTATTATTTTTATTTATTAATCTTTTATTTTTTATTTTTATTCTTTTATTTTTTTATTTTTTTTATCTGGGGCTTTTTTTGACTCAAATTTTGATTTTTTATTTTTATCTTTTATTTTTTATTTTTTAATCTTTTATTTAAATCTTTTACTTTAAATCTTTTATTTTTTATCTTTTATTAAGACAAGAGGGGCACCCCACTTGGGAAATCTTCAAATATTTATTTTGACCATGGGGGGGTTTATTTAAATAAAAATTAACTATGATTAGCCACCTCCCAAACTTAATTACCATGGCCTTATTTGTTTTTTTCTTTCAAAATTAAATAATTTAATTTTTCACCCTTGGAAATTAAATTAATTTCCTAGGAAAAAATACCTTGTCTTAACCAAAATTGGTCTAACTTCCCAACTCCTTGTTAGAATGACATGAGACTTGAACCAATGGCTTAGGGGGTGTCATAGATTTTTCATTTGTATTCATAGCCCCTATTACAAAATGCCAAGGTTCAAGAAATTACATTATTACATCGAAACTTAATTAATTAACCACCAAATGGTAAAGTTAATTAATTAAGAAAAAATCAAAATAGAAATTAAAATCCTAACGAAATTCCGCAAGACTACAAGATATGGCTAGCATGGTCATGGACAACAACTTGAAACCTTAGCCACCTCATGGGCTTGATTATCAGAACGCCAATTCACCACTTTGGATGATTGGTGAGTGAAAAACCCAACCAATTAAAATTGTTAATTAACAAAATTAATTGGAAGGAAAAAAAACACTCGGTGAAGAGGACTTCCCTGATAATAAAGTCCATGGTGACATCCTTAGAGGAATGACCCATGATGACATATAAAGTTACATTAATTATCCCACGCAGGGGAGCAGACATTCCGTGTACAAAAGGGGCAGAATTGCCATGTTGAATGAAAAATCCCTAGGATTTTTCCATGGTACAAACTGCACATAATGTACATCTTCAATGTACATGAGGTTGCCACCTAGTTGAAATAGGTGGGCAATAGTATGTACATGCATTGATTTCTCCTATTTTATAGCATTTCAGTATTTTTCTAAGGCACATATTTGCATGCAACTGCATGCATGCAAAGTTCGGGGTTTGCTTTCCTATTTGATTCGACAGTATACCCATAAATAGAAAATATCAGTTTGGAATATTACAGAGGCACATATGTACACGCAAGATACCAGGAGATGGATCTTACACAGGTCATTGTAATGCTTATGGTCGTGGGTATCAAAGTCATATCCTTAAATGATGTAACTCCTAGTGGGTATCAACTCTCACATGTAGGTTTTTAGTTTCCTTATAGTTTCTTTTCAATTACACTATAGTTAATGATCGAGATGTTTAGACTAGCTATACAACTGAAGATCCAGACCTTGGATGGATTGAATACCATTTAGACTGTTGGCCCTGCAAAACTCAATTTCATTAATGCATAGATACTTTGTTCTTGCTCATGTTCGTATTAGTTGATTAAACGGGTAGCTTAGAGTGTGTATAACCAATCAAAGCATTTGGACGGAACCCACTCTGAAAGTGCTAAACTACTAAGTTCTCAGTGTTGTTCTGTATGTATCTGTTCACTGTTAGTTTCTTATATAGCTTTGATGTGTATTGTAGTTTGTTCCATGTAATTACCCTATTTTCATGCATTTCCTTTGTTTCTCTTATTTTACAAGTTGTATGAGATATGCTTCAACAACTTGCACTCAAATTAACCACACGGTTTGTAGTACTAGGGAGTGCTTTATGATCTACATATGCAATTCCAATTGTAATACAAACCATAGCCACGGGTTAATGAAGATCTCAGCCCACATGCATGTTGAGTCACAAAAGTTGCAGTGATTAGTTCTCTTATTGTATGAATTAGAGCTCTGGTAGATGAAATATGATTATTTGATAATATTTTTTTCAGAATTAGAGTTAAATTGCTTCCATTATTAATAGATTGAGAACTTTCTTTATTGAAGAAACCATTACACATATTAAGAATCAAAATCAAGCCTATAGTGCATGATGTCTCATAAGTTCAAAAGTAACCCCGAGTTGATAAATTATATGAACAATAACTAAACCTTCTACCTACGCAATATGATAACATATAGTTTAACTATCACCAATCTCCCATTTTTTGACTTGTACGATAATATGCATATAAATAGCATCGCAAATTAGTGAAATACAAACCCAAGAAGAGTACTATATAGTTGGGCTTGATCAGTTATACACACATTTGTTTTCTTGTAGATAAGGAATCATCCTTCAATTCTAATAAGTTCAAGTCATGATATAAGAAATTTATTGGTTCAAGGGAGCTTATCCCATAAGAGGGTGTATTTCCATGAAATGGGGATGGGGAGGAGTTCACCACAAAAGTTAGTGACCTAATTTCATGTTGGTTTAGTAAAGGCGTAGAATCATAACCAAAGTTCAATGCTCAACAAGTGACCATTGAAGGGGAACTTGCATTGGGATACACCAAGGTGGGTGATGGCCTATATCAAGCACCCCAAGGATGAGGGACCAAGGAAAAAATGCATTCTTGTGTTGAACCAAGGGTTCCTTGACAATGCCCTTGGGGTGTAGACTAGTTTGCCATAGGGTTCATTATTAAGGCACTCCTTGTGACGTAGTGGGTCCAAACCTCAACCACACCCTGTGTTCCATGTGTGGGGCAATGTTGGTATGCCTAAGGGTATAGTGGTAGCGAACTGGAATTGACTCCATGTCACATGTATACGATCTCGACCCCAATTGTTGATTCCCCTTGTTACAAAAAAAGGGTTCCTTGACAATACTACGTAAGCAAAGGATCTAGGTTGAATGCTTAGATTCCAAACCCCATAACTTGTTTAATCAAATATCTAACACAATTTTATGGCAAAGCCACATGTGCTATTGACTAACTTCTTAAAATCTTTGGCCTTGTTCCAATTCCAATCCCATTCCGAAACCATTGGTGATTTTAGGGCTAGCTTCATAATGAGAGAATTAAGAATAAATTCATTACCACTTTCGGATAGAAAACGCTATCAATATTTTGGCAAGTTTGAAGAACATTTTTTGTCCAATCTAAGGGATTTGACGGTTGATTCCAAGTGTAAAAAAAGGCATCTTACCATCTTAATACCTCTTTTGAGAAATTAAAGGGCCAAAGAACTTGTTTTCCAAGCCAAATGTTTTCTTTTGTGTACAAATGGGGGACCACAATAAGGAATATTTATTGAAAGAGAAATCAAATCTTAATCCCTAGCCCTTCCAGTTCAATAAGGTGTGATAACCTCCCAAACCTTTGAGATGCTTTGATAAATAAAGGTCCCTTTCCGTTTAACCATGGTCAATGTGGCAATAAGGGTTTATAATTTCTACATTCCATGATAAGAAATCATTGTTGAAAGAGAAATTGAATCTAAATCCCTATCATTTCTAGTTCAATAAGGTTTGGCATCCTCTCAAACATTTGATATGCTTTGATAAATAAATGTCCCTTTCATTTTAACCATGGTTGATGTGACAATAAGGGTTTACAATGTCTACATTAACCATGACTTCTTGTTGAACAATTCTTGTCCACGAATGCAATGTTTGCAAGAGATGCTTTTAGGCTTCATTGCTCTCTTGCGTGATTTGATAATCCAATATGGCACACCAAGCTTCAGCTTGGGTATGTGTTGTGATGATTCCCATACACTCTAACCCTTGGAAGTGTAGAAATTTATGGAGAAATGACAATTAATGCAAAACATAAATTTTAGCTCTTTAACTAGAGTTTCCTAGATCTTTACCTTGTGAATATCAACCTCATGGCTTTAATGAAATAGTAATATAACAAAATAAACGATGGACAATATCTCAACTCTTAGCAACCCCAATCCACTAGGAAATTCAAGAGAAAAGATGTTGTTGCCTCTGTAATTTGGAATTAAACTTGGTAAAACCCTAAAACACAAAGTGCAAATTCAAGGGAACTAAAGAAGGTTTCACATTGTCACCATGGAATCTCTTCTCTACATTTTAAGTTGTTTCTCCTCTAGCATAAAGGGGGCTTCCCTAACTATTAAAGGGAATAATTCTCAATGGATTAGGGAATACAATCAACAATTTCAATTGAATATGACACTCTAATTTCCAAGATAAGTTACATTCAAAAGTAACTACATAAAGAGGTGAGAAAATATAAATACTTGTGACTAGACAATTGTCCTCAAGGACTTTTTTGTATGCAAACTCTAATACAAATCTCACCCCAAGCAATATTATGGGAACCTACACACAAGGAAACAACAG
>LPNX010728827.1:461548-480251 GCA_001517045.1 Pseudotsuga menziesii | reverse complement strand
TAGCTTCAGTAGCTTCCCATCTTCGTATCCAGTCATGATGACTTGGTTGTCAAAGGACTTTCTTATTTCTACGATTCCATCAAACATGTGGATGGAATGGCCTTGCTATCAAATCTCCACCAAGGACAGCAGGCTTCTCTACAACTCTGGAAGATAAAGAACATTCTTCAACAAGAAATCATGGAATCTAGGCATCTTCAGCCGAATGGTGCCCATTCCCTTTGGTTTAAGACTTGACTTATCTACAAAGTAAACTATGCCATTTATTGTTTCATTAAGTTCTTCAAAACAGTATTTTCTAAAAGTCATGTGTGATGTTGCACCAGTATCAAGTAGCCAACAATCTTTGTAAGATGAAAGTGAAGTCATTTCATTAATACCAAGATTACAATGTGCAACAATACAATGAGCAGAATCTGAAGATTTACTAGCATCTTGGTTTTTATTGTCATCTTTCTTCTGGTTATGTCTGTCTTTGATGGAGTCCCACGAAGCCCAACACCGATATGTTGTGTGTCCAATCTTTCAACAATGCTTGCACGTCAAATCTGATCTTTTGCTGGAGTTGTTTCTGCCTCCTCTACCTCTGAAGTTTCTTCTTCCTCTACCTCTCTTGCTGCTTTCTCCTTTGGGATGATCTTTGGATTGGTCTTTGGCGTGGTTCTTTGCTTTTTGAGCAAAGAAAAGTGATTCTACATATGCTATAGATTGCATCTTTTGCAACTACTAGTGTAATTTACAATAATGAACTTAATATGACAAAGAGAATGAGATAATAGAAAAACAATAACCTTGCAGGTCTACAGCCTCTGCCAAGGTGATTTACAATCTTAATATCTCAACTTCAAGTTTTAAAATGATACAATGACAGAGAAAATATGTTGTCAATAAGTTCATAAGCAAATTTTTAGCACTAGAAGAATTGCTCAGCAATTATTACAACCAACAGTCAACAGTCATCTCAGCTCTTCGCAGATTTCAAAATCCAAAACTTTATGCAGTCAACATGATGGGCACTCTCAGCAATCTCCTTTCACGTAGAATGTGGTCACAACTTCAGTCTTCAAGTGGATGTTTGCAGCAGTATAGGTTTACACATTTCAAGATTACAGCTCAAAACACCAGCAACATGTATCATTCAATGGAGTCTCCAATATACGATATACACCAGCAACAACATATATATTCCACAGGAATCTTCAATATACGATATACACCAGCAACATGAATGAAAATGTTTACAGACTCCACGCAGCTGAATGAGGGCATGAATCTTCTCACATAGTATGTGATCACAGCTTCAGGCCTATGAGTGGACTCAAAATGCAGCTTCGGGAACGAGCAGCTTCAGTCGCAACATTTCAATAAGTAGACGCTCTTTCACACAGCAACCTATATCATTCACCAGAGTATCCATGTTCTTACGGCTCAAACACAATAGTTATTATACCAAAATAATTTACAGCGTCCAGAATCAATAGTTACAAGCCTCTCTTATCCAACGCAAACGAAGGATTCACGTGATCTACATCAATCACGATTGAGCAATCTCGAATAATGAAACGTTGAGTATTCACATACAATTGATCTAGTAGAGAATGCAACTGACAAATGGGAATCACGACTCTGAATTCTTATTATTTCGTATACACAGTAGAGTCGTCACATTAAACTTCATGCATAAAACTAGGGCAAAATTAGGTTTTATGCACTTTCCACAGTCATAAATAAATACAACACCAAGATTTTACCTCCATACACTTTAGAAACTATGTGAATATTCAACATCAGTATTCAGTCACTGGCATTCAAAGGAATCAACATATCACAACTTCAATCCATTCACTCACACGTCATGCAGTTGGAGAGGGAAATCTCTCTCCACCAGCGATCTTCATTCGTCAAAGCAGTCGCAACAGCAAAAATACGACCTCAATCTCTTCAATCCTTGTGGATTTAGCAAAGGGTTGGCTCACGGCCCTCCAATACTAGAACCAAACCCTACGCAACTCTAAATCGCAGGAGGATGAATCCTCAACATCTCGAATGCTAAAGATTATGGATTGACAGTAAATGGAATACAAACTGTGCTAGAATAAAGGGAGATGAACGAGAGTGGCTCACTCTTCACAGGAAGCATAAAACATATTTTTCGATGGTGAATACAAATGAAAACAAAGTTCACAACTTATAAGCTTAATTGTGGAGAGAATATGATTCATAGAAAACAGAATCTACCTCAAGAAATAGTCCTCAACACACACAGCTCCAGCTCCAGAATTGGGTGTTTGTCATAGAAAAATACTCAACGTATGCTTGCCAAGAATTAAAATGGTAGCAAGTAGGCTCGCAGGATGAACAGACGGAGGGCAGGCTGGCGACTGGTAGGTAGGTGTGCAGCAAAATAACACACAAAATTATAGCACTCTGGTTGTAGGAGAAACGCAGAGGCAAACTGACAATGGGCAGGAAGTCTGGCGATGGACTGGCAAGCATTCAGGTTGCTAGGACTGAAATGCATTAGGCAGGAGTTATGGCAGGTGGTGCTCTTATACCACTGTTGGATAATAACTCCCGAATTATTTTATTCCATTGCAAAATCATTTATTTATACATTACATATGCTGGTTGAGTTTCATCTTCCGACCAGCCTTTTCAGCTTCCTACATAACTATTCATTTTCCTTTATTTATTTACAAAATATAATCCCGACGGATTATATTCCAACAAGGAGGCACCCCTCCTCATTATTTTATCCACACACAACAAGTTCACTCTAGTTGAAAAGGTGCGCTACTATAGTCAAGGAGCGTGTTTTTGGGGTTGTGTCTTAGAGAGACATTTTATCTCTTCTTCTTCTCTCTGCTCTCAAGAACTATTATCTCTATACGAAGGTTTGCTGGGATTTGCCCAATTGGTTTTCCCAAGATAAATTCCTGTGTTCTTTGCTTTTGTGCTTTGCCTTTCTTCTCGAGATCCTATTGTTTATTTGCAATTAAGTTATACTGTTATAATCTTGTAAAAACTAAAATGGTATCAGAGCAGTTCTAGACGAGGCCATTGTCGGAATCTAGGGTTTGACCTTCCAAGGCCTTCACTCATCTATTTAGCAGAAAAAGGGTTGTGTAAAATTCTCTCTAGGAGAGGCACATCTTTTGGTGAAAGAAAAACCAAATTTCAAGGAGTTTCATTTCTGACCTAATTCCATTGGTGTAGAAAATAGGGTTTCAAGTTTTGCACTTATCAGACCACTATTTTGGATCGACCTCATCCTCCCTCAACTCACCTTGATAGGGTGCACCTATTTGTGAGGTTGTTTTCTTTAAATTAAAAATTTTATGTTTTACCTAACTCCTACTAGGGTTTCTGGTTAATATCTGCAAACAAGATGATTGGAATGAAGTTTGAAGATCGTCTTGATGGGGCTACAAGCTTCATCTCTTGGAAGCTTGGGGTTCTTCTCATCCTAGAAGATAATGATCTCTTGAATTTTGTCAATGAGAAATTTCCAAAACCAGAAACAGAAGAAAAACAAGTCCCAGTGGAGGAAGTGTGATGTGAAAGAAAGAAGGACTCTGGTTGGCCCAGTCAAAGATCACTTGGTTCCGCAAATCTTAAAAAATAATATAGCTAGGAAGATGTTCAAGACCTTGAAGAAGTTATTTGAACATAGTAGCATCAATGTGACCCTCATATTGAGGAACCGACTATCAAATATGAAGATGATTGTTCAATAATTCATTTCATGAGGATTACTGAGCTTCGAGACAAGCTAAGGTCCAGTGGAGATAACATTGAAGAAAAGGACCTTGTTATGACCACTCTAAATGGTCTTCCACCATCTTGGGAGTCCTTCATCCAAACCATAAGTGGTATAACCAAGATGCTCAAATTTGACAAGCTATGGGCATACTGTACTCGGGAAGAGACCAGAATTGCAACAAAACAAAGACTCCATGGTCCTCAAGTTGACGAGAATCAAGCCTTCACCACTCATGCTAATAAAGGAAAGGGAAAAGGAAGGAAGTTTCACAAACATAAGCACCAGGATAGGAGACCAACTTATTCTCCATATCAGAGGGAAAAGAAGAAGGACTTATCACACATGTACACTGCTATAAGTGTAAGAAATATGGTCAATATGCAAGCAATTGTTTCAGTTCAAACAAGAGGAAGCATGAAGCTTCAACGTTTGATATGAAAGATGGTCATCATCACAAGAAACAAAGAAATGAATATCGTACAAAATTATTCTTCATATCACCATTATTAGGTATCGTTCCCCACCACTGTGATACATGGCTCATAGATAGTGATGCTTTTAAGCATATGAATAGTTGTAAAGATAACCTTTCAAAAGTTGTTGAGAAAGAATCCCATCTCCGCGCTGTACTTGGAGATGATGCCAACTACACTATGAAAGGATTTGGATCTACCTCTCTTCAGTTGGAATCCAATGACTTACTACATCTGAATAATGTGATGTATGTACATGGTATGAAAATAAACCTTGTCTCCATCTTCACCTTAGACGACAAGGGATATCGAGTTATATTTGCAGATGGAAATGTGCTCGTATGGAAAAATAATTCTAGCATGGAAAAAACAAAAGTGATTGG
The DNA here is from genome assembly GCA_001517045.1 of Pseudotsuga menziesii. Lineage (NCBI taxonomy): Eukaryota > Viridiplantae > Streptophyta > Pinopsida > Pinales > Pinaceae > Pseudotsuga > Pseudotsuga menziesii. The sequence goes on along the minus strand of LPNX010728827.1, from coordinate 475,632 downwards.
TGTAAGGGAGGAAAGCTTGTATCGTCTGAGCACTCTACCATCTCAAGCCTCAGTCCATGATTCCACGAACATCAATGATTTATGGCACATAAGACTAGCTCATCTAAACTATCAAGCTCTCCCTTCATTAAGGAACATGGTGACAAGTCTACCAATGCTTCATGTAGACCATGATGGTATATGTAGAGGATTTGTACTTGGTAAGAATACCAAGGGTTTCTATCTGAAAGGGAAAAGTAGATCCAATGGAATATTGGATCTAGTCCACTCTAACTTGTGCGGACTGATGACGGTTACTTCATTGAGTGGTTACAATTACTATGTAGATTTTATTGAGGACCACTCACAAAAGATGTGGATATACTTCCTCAAGACCAAGGAATTCGAGGAAGTATTCAATAAATTCAAGGAATTCAAATCACAAGTCGAGAATCTGTTAGGAAGAATAATTAAGATCCTAAAATCAAAAAATGATGGAGAATAGAACTCTACAGAATTCAATGACTTATGCAAGGAAGCAAGAATTAAGAGGGAGATCACAGTTCCCTACAACCCTCAACAAAATGGGGTTGTAGAAAGGAATAAATGAAAAATTGTGGAGGCATCCAAAGCCATGATACATGACCAGAGTCTACTGATGTTCTTATGGGAAAAAGCATGCAGAACAATTGTTTATGTACAAACCATATTCCCTCATAAAACCTTAAAGAACATGACTCTGGAAGAAGCCTTCACAGAAGTGAGGCCAGAAGTGGCCCACCTTCATATCTTTGGTTTCCCGGTCTACATTCATGTGCCCAAGGATAAAAGGACGAAAATATAACCTTCAGGTTAGAAGGGAACATTCGTGGGATACAGTGAGTCTTCAAAGGCTTACAGAATATGCATCCTAGGATCGAGGCAGATCGAAGGCAGTAGGGATGTGACCTTTGAAGAAAAGATGGCTATATGAAAAGAAAGAGGATCTGATATGGATATTGATGATGATGAAGATATGATATCATCTTCCCCTCCAAAAGTTAAAAGGGAGTCTGAAGAAAATAATGAACAGATCAATCCCATTGGTCCAGTTGAGCTAGTTGATGCTCCCACATATATGGAAATAAGACAGAAAAGACCTAGATGTGCACAATAGACATTGCAAGATGCAAAGGGGAACAAAGCTCCACACAAAATCTACCAGTAAAGAAAGTTATGTAGCAATAATGAGTCACATCATTGACTCAGAGCTTACCACGTACAAGGAAGCATCCAGACACCAAGTATGGAAGGATGCCATGAAGGAGGAGATCCAGTCATCATGAAGAATGACATATGGGAGGTTGTACCGAGACTAGAGGGGAATTCATTAGTGACCTCCAAATGGGTTTTCAAGATTAAGCACAGAGCAGATGGTGGCGTGGAAAGCAGATGGTAGCGTGGAAAAACACAAGGCCAGATTTGTTGCCATAGGATTCTCTCATAAAGAGGGAATTGACCATGATGAAACATTTTCTTCTGTGGCTCGATATACTTCCATCATAACCATCGTTGCTATTGATTAAGCTATGGGATGGAATTTGCATTAGATGGATGTAAAGATCTCCTTCCTCAATGGTATTATCGAGGAAGAAGTTTACATTGAACAACTAGAAGGGTTTATTGTCCATGAGAAATATTCTCATGTATGTAAATTGAAAAATGCATTATATGGACTCAAGCAAGCACCTCGTGCTTGGTATGGATTAATAGACGGATACCTGGCAAACTTGGGATTCACCAAGAGTGATGCATATCCTAATATTTTCTATAATATTATGGATGATGAGCCACCGATTTTGGTCTTGTATGTCGACGACATGTTTCTCACAGGAAATGGGAAACTAATTGGGTGGTGTAAGAAGAAGCTTTCCTATGAGTTTGAAATGAAGGACCTCGGATTGATGCATTACTTATTGGGATTAGAAGTATGACATAGGCACAAGGAAATATTCTAAGTCAAGGAAAATACACCATTTATATTTTGAAGAGATTCAGGATGTTGGACTTCAAGTCCATGGCTAACCCGATGGATGCGAATTTCAAGAAGCTGAAGGAGTATACTTCAAATTCTAATATGATTGATCCCACCATGTATCATTAGTTGATTGGATCTCTAATGTATCTGACAAACACTAGACCAAATATATGTTTTGCTGTGAATACTCTCAGCCAATTTATGAGTGATCTAAGGCAGATTCACTAGGTTTCTACAAAACATGTTCTTAGATACTTACATGGCACTGTGGGATATGGTATAAAATATGCTTCAGGATGCGATATGATATTCCAAGGATTTTCTGACTCATAATGGGTCGGATGTGTTGCAGATAGGAAGATTACTTCCGGATGTTTCTTTAGATTGGGCTTTGCAATGATTTCCTGGTGTAGCAAGAAGCAGACCTCGGTAGCACTTATCATCGCAGAGGCTGAGTATATGGCTTCCAATACAACAACTCGAGAAGCAATATTGCTTCCAAAACTCCTTGCTGGATTATTTGGTCAAATTCCAGGACCAACTGTGATTCATGTGACAACCAGAGTTGTATACAAATGTCATTGAATCTCGTATTTCATGATAAGACGAAGCATAGAGAGATTTGATATCACTATAGAAAGGTACAAAAAGGTGCGGTCAAGTTACAATATGTTCCGGCAGATGGCCAAACTATAGATTTTCTTACCAAGACTCTTCTTAGGACAAAGTTTGAATACTTTTGCAGAAGGCTTGGAGTAGAAGAAAATGCATCCCTCGTGGAGAGGGAAAGTCAAGACTGATATCTATTATACTTTCTCACTAGCGCCACTACTTCTGAATCTCATCTTGGCATTGGAAGAAATCCCATCGGCATTGTGAGACCGGTAGGTAGCAGATGGTTGTGTGCACTGATGACCTCTATATGTTTTGATTCTTAATCTGGTGTTCTTTGGATTATTCCCACCATCTATTGACATGATCTAGTAGTAGATGCTTGTGTACACTGGTTACCTCTACTCGCCCTGGTTCTCATCATGGTATGGGAGAAATCCCATCGAATTCTTGAGACGGGATGTAGTACATAGGCAGTCGTGTGCATTGGTGACCACTATATGTTCTAATTCTCAATCTGGTGTTCTTTGGAGTATTCCCACTAGCCTCGGTTCTCAACTTGGTGTAGTAGAATTTCCAACAACATTTGAGATGAACTGATAATAGATGGTCATGTGAAGCATGTCTTGGTTCTCGAGTAGAGATGGTCTTATAGAATATGAGATGTTGAGTACTCTCCGACAGACTGTGTAGAGTTTTAGAGATGATAGATCTACCGATGGACTAATTGGATCATATTCTTAATGACACCTATTGACGGATAGAGACAATGTTGACAACCTTCAATATGTATAGAGATGATCGAGACAGATGAGATGTACATAAGAAGACTCATATGTTCGTGATGATGATGATGATGACCATATATGAAGAATACCTTCTTTGTTGAGAGGGAGTGTTGGAATTTGTGCAACTACAAAAGTTATTGTTATTGTACTTGTATTGTATAATTTTCCTTGTACCTCCTACAAGAGATTATACTGATGTAATTACTCATGTAAACCCTATAAATAATCAATGTAAACCCTGGGGAAAGAATACATAAGAAAATAATAAAAATAAAATTATTTTGTATTTCCCTAAGATAAGTCAACCCCAGTTAAACTGTCAAGTCGGCCCCAGCAATTTTTCACTTGGAAGATCAGTATAAATAGGAGGCACCCCTCCTCATTCTTTTTTCTACACACAACAAGTTCGCTCTAGCTGAAAAGTTGTGCTACTGCAGTCAAGGAGAGTGTTTTTGGGGGTTCTATCTTAGAGAGACATTTTCTCTCTCCTTCCTCTTCTCTATGCTCTCAGTAACTATTATCTCTATACGAAGGTTTGTTGGTTTTTTCCCGACTGGGTTTCCCAAGATAAATCTTTGTGTTCTTTGCTTTTGTGCTTTGTCTTTCTTCTAGAGATCCTATTTTTCTTTTACAATTAAGTTATACTGCTAATAATCTTGTAAAAACTAACAATAAAAAACAATTTTTTGGGGGGCAGGGAGAAGATGGATCTATATATCCATTAATAAATAACACTAGAGAAAATTATACTTGATAATTCTACTATTGACACCTTCCTCACTAAGATGGACCACTTATCGCTCTACTCTCTGCTTCAAGAACTCCCATTATGTGCAATTGGGAAAATTGTGAAAAAATTAGGTCTCACCACTCACAAGTTGATCATGTACATGAACAAGGGTTCTTATAGAAGAGAAGGATGATACAAATTGAATGTTATTTGCAAATCTCCAACACAAGGGTGTTCAATTTGTCTCATGCCCCTTCTCCGATGTTTCTTATCATTTTTATACTCTTAGAAGTTCATTAATATTGTTGGAAATGGGAGTTATGGTTGGGATATTCTATAACACCACTTAAAGGCATGCATTAAATACACATTTACTATATTTTTTCCCTTCTAGAATGCATTAACACATTTCTAGAAGGTAAAACACACATGTGCACTTATTTCCTTAAGACAACATGAATGCATGTGCCTTCCCTAAAGAGAAATCATGCATCCATGGCAATAAAATGATTTTTTAAAGTATGCCTTTAGTGGAACAAATTGATCCAATTAGTGGTGTTATGTGTTACACATTAATCTCAACACCATCATGTGTTGAGGCCCAAAACATTAGAAGTAGCCTTGAATTCCCAAAATGTGAAGTTGGACAGTGGCCTAGACTCCTATTTTCTATATTTAAGTCCAACACCGCCTTTGCCCTTAATGCAAAAGGTGTTACCCTCTTCAGTAACGCCCATTGTCTCTTGACAATGAGCGGTTCCACCGCCTATACCCCTTGATCAAAGAGTGGTTCCACCCTGGTAATGCTCTATCTGCATGGAAGAAAAGCGATGCTCGAGTTAAAAAGAGAAAAAGAGAAGATTCATGAAGATTCTCAAAGGAAGACTTCATGGCACCCTCATCCCTAAACTTGTGGACCATCTGGACTCGAGATCCTTCCTTTTTGGATCTCCCCTCCACCTCATCCACCATTTGCTCAACCATCCCTATCCTCCCAAGGTCTATAAAACCCGACTCATATCCCATCGTTGAGGGGGAGAAGGGTTATGCTGCTGCACTAAGATTCTAGCCAATCTAGGGTGAGCATAGAAGGAGCAAGTTGGAGCTTTTGAGGACAATGCATGGCATGTGAAGGAGTATCACAACACTAAGGCAATGGTTGTAAGCTTTCTTCTTCATTTTTAATGCAAAGTTGGTTCCTTTCCCATAAAATGTATTATTGTTGCAATCATTCATTTTACTATTGGATTCTTTAGTCACTAATATAGAACTGTAGATTGTGTTCTGGTACCTTTGATCTTGCTTATTTGTTTGATGTGTTTGTGCAGGTACATCCGTGGAGATTCATCACCATAGAAGACAACCACATCACATTACAAAATAACTAAAGGACGCATTCCAAATATCTACAAGCTCTAGGGGAAGTCTTCTGTCTCTATTATCACTCATTTGTTCTAGATCTGAACCATTCAGGCCTAGAGGAACAACTCTTTTCAGCAAGAGGTGCATTTTCCTAGCAACAAATCTAGTGACCATACTGGGAAAGAGATTTCAGCACATTTGTTCTTCCTTGGTTTTCAAATTCTTGTCTGAAATCCAAACTCCAACCTTTTAGTGATTAGATCTACTAGCTTTTGTAGTGGGATCTTGGTTCGATATAACCAGATCTGCTCGAATCTGAGGCAAATATACTTTTTGTATTTAATTTTCCTATTAATTTCATGATTTGATGCCAGTGTTTCAGCACCTAACTTTATCTATTTCGCCATTCTTTTTGTTTTGTCATCTACAGCAGTCACTGCACATGCATAGAGGACAATAGGCAATGCCACCGCACTTGCTCAGTAGTCATTAAGCGGTGCCACTGCTCTGTCACTGTGTACAAAAGGAGGTGCCAAAGCAGTAACTCTTTGTCACCAACCCTCTTCAAGTGGTGCCAGGTAGGGTTTTCACACCCTTGTAATTTCAAAGCTTTGATTTTGGTTTTTGTTCTGTGTGTTTTTTGGGCTTTATTCCTGAGATATGGACTGCCAAATTCAAAGTCTCAAAAGTGGTAAATGCTTGATTTTCTTTGGTTTGAAGAGCTAGGTTACATCCATTTGTTTAGCTGCTCGTACGCTTGGTCTTGATTTTCAAAAGGAGTGCTTGGAAGTCAGTAGAGTTAGATCTCTTTCTACTGTTTGATTAAACTGAAAAGGAAGATTTGCTTTTTAGCTTTTGCTTTTTTTCTTTGTGAAATTTATGAAAGACTGCTTTTTGTTTTTTATTCAAAGAAATTTTTTGAGATTTGATCATAATTGTGTTTAAAGACAAACCATTGGAGCCTTGATTAGATTCACAAGATTTTAGATATCCATGTTCTTCTTTTCTTTTATACGTTCTTGTCTCATAAAAAAAACTCATAGTTTTAAGATAGATCTTTTCATTTTTTGAAGAATACTGAAAAAAGTTCTTAGTGTACCTTTTAGTGCTTATGTTTTTCTTTTTAGGAAAATAGATCTCGCTTCATTCTTGCTTTCAAGATCAGTTTAGAAGCTTTGTTCCTTGTTTTCATTTTTTGAAAAGATTAGTTCAGTGTGATTGTTTGGGAAATTTTTTGTTTTGAAATAGAATTGAAACACTCTCTCCTTCCCATAAGCAGAGCATACTTTGAATGGTAAAGTGAAAAATCTGCATATCATACTACATGGTTTTACTTTTCTATCCACACTTCATGCATTCACCTAACCGTTCAAGATAAAATTAATGGTAGCTTTAGGTTAAAAATCTTAGTGACTTGAGTGATAAGATAGAGACGTGTTTCGATGTCTTTAAACATAGGAGCTGTCATTCATTTTCCTGCACTGGATCTCAAGAACTGTGTGGTTCTTCCACGTACCATCAGTATATTGAATGACCTTTCATGTACCGTCAGTACCCTTGAACGACCTTTCATGCTGCATGGTAATTTAGTTGCAAAATAAAAACACTAGTTAAAACCCTATAGGTAAAGAAAAACAATATTTCCTCTAGTTATTGTCACATGCAAGTTTAAATATTTTTTTAATTCATAGGAACCCTTAAATTATTTCCATAAGACTCATATATATATATTTTTTTTGTGAACTCAAAACCAAAGAACAAGTTAAAATTTTTAGGACCATGATCGATTCTAATATTGGTTATATAGACTGAGTATAACTAAAGGAACATCACTACATCCACATTATTAACACACACTATTACAGTCTTGTTATGCTATAAAGTTAACAACATAAAATCCTAATGATAAACTCATTCAAAACCGTGTGTTGTAGAGATATATTGATATGTGTGTTGTTTTTGAAGAAATATAATATAATAATTGAAATATTGGTTTCAATTAAAATAGTAAAATCATTGAACATTTTCTATGCAAGCTTCATGTTAGAAAAAGTGATGAGTAAACACTATACGATTTTTATAATTGGAATATAAGATTTCAATAAAAAGAGGAGACTTGTGATAATTGGAATATAAGATTTCAATAAAAAGAGGAGACTTGTGGATAAATATAAATAAATTTATGTAATAAAATACAAAGATTTAGTCATGTATATCTTGTAATGCAAATTGACACCATCCACTTGGTCGCGGCTTCAAATGTGGTTGTAGTCTTCAAATCAGATAGTGTTCTACAGTATTCCACAATGCACCAACAAAAACACAGTCTTCACCAACGATGTGAGAGGTCACAACTCTTCGATTGTTGCACATATAAACTCAATACTAAATCCAAACACCACAATCCTCTAAACCTAGTTACCAATTTAGGGTTTTGGGGAGGGCGCAGTAGCCAACTAGAGGTCGCATATCCAAAAAGAGCAATCTTCACGGTTGTCGGGCTCATGCTCTGGACCAACAGGTTCACTCTCCAACGGATTCAAGAGTAAGTGAAGGTCATATTCCAATGAAAATCAAAAGAAATATCCATATGATAAGAAAAATTATTAAAAGAGAAACTAAGTTATAAACAGAAAACAAAACACATCCTATGTATTATACTAATCACTATAAAATCCATTTCAAGTGAAATCAAAGTACCAATGCAACCAGCCAAGGAGATGCTCTATAACTTGAATTGTATTTTCACCTACGGTGGAAATTTTTTTATTTTTCAGGTTGATATATATGAAAGAAAAATACGTCAACACTCAATTTTTAGTAACTATAGAGATATTGCATCAAAAATTTGGTATTTGTTTTCCCTTTCATATTTGGTTTTTTTAGATAGAAGCAACTGAATTAGCACAAAAGAAAGTGGTCACTAAACACTATCTACCCTAGCTTTGGTTGTTGTTGATGTGCTCGAAGGTCTAGCAGAAGTAGTATATGTGTATGAGTGTTAGTTGTTTTCTTTCTAGTCGTTCATAACCAATATAGATCCATCTAAAAGGGGATCTACCAAGCACAGTGTTTTTAGAGTAGAAATGCTTTATCTAATTTTTATAGTTTTAGTTTATCTAATTTGTGTTATTTTATATATATGTAATTCTAAATAATTTAAAATTTGGACCCAAATGGAAGAAAATTCCCAATTTGGGGTTATTATACCATGCAACCACCAATTTTAATTCGAAAGGTAATTATCTGAAACATCTATACTTATGTGAATTTGTAAAACAATCGATTCTAAAAAAAATCTAGTCAAATACAATAAAAACAAGAAAAGAATTTAATGTGAAACCAGAAAATCCAAGCCTGAAATGAGCTTGATAGTCATTTTGTTGTAAAAAACTTGCACAAACTAAGTCCAATATCATTTACGGAATCACTATCAATTTAATACAAATGTCAACTACTAAAAGAAGGATTTCCAATAGTGAAACCACAACGGATTACAATGACGTCTATTTCTAATGGAGTGCTCAGGATTCGAAACCCGCGCAGCTGCTTTTGATATGAAGAAGAAATCAAAAACAATCTTTGATGAACTGAATTGTAATAAGTTACGGTTGATTTTAATTTTTGCGGGGAAGAGATTTCCGAGCTTAAATGTTTATATATATATATATATATATATATATATATATATATATATAAACAAGTGCTTTTTTCACTAAATAATAAATTTTCTATCTTCCCATTGTTCGTACCTAAGTCAGCATTTTTCATACCTAAGAGAGCAATTACCAAGATATAGTGTTGCTCGATACATAGCCATTCGGCAAAGTAAATATACGCAGTGCATTATCTACAAATATATAAAATAAAGATTGTGAATTACCTTTTTTCGCTTGCTAGGTGCAGACATAGGCTTGTCATAGACAGAAAGTTGCGAAGTGCAGGGGGCTCGTCTACTACAGGAAGTAAGTAACTAAGCAATTTGCATCTGTTAATATGCCTCATGTGTATCTTCTTATAAATGTCCACAAAAACTTGGTTCTCATTATTCTAATTTGTAAATACCAATTACAACTAAAACATTAAAAGACACCTTAGATCAGATATACCAAGGCAAGAAGCCTCCATGAGTCTGAGGCTTGCAAACTAAAACTAAAACCATGCAATAGGCATTACCTGCAACATTAACATATTAAGTTAGAGGATGCTTTTATGAATTTAAGCTAAACTCATAAATGGAGAGGTGTAGCATGGTGTCCTATACATACCTTCATTTGCTCCAAAGCGTGAGGACAACAAGTGAGAAACTTGATAACAAATGTCATGGCTGTGGATGACGTTTCATGTCCAACAAAGAGTAAAAATAAAATGAAGTCACAACTAATTTCATGAGAGAGGGATCCTTCATCCAAAAATTTTGCTAACATATCATTATGAACAACTTGAGAATGGTTCCTTCTCTCTTCTATTATCTCATAAATCTTTTTGATAAGAAGTTGTCGAGCCTGCATCACAAAAAAAAGTTATTCTAATTTATTAAATTTTCTTAACAAAGTAAATTAGCATAGATTTATATTGAATCTAGATTTCAAACATTTATATGGATCAAGAAATTCATTGACGTCATCAATAATAATAAAAAAATACACTTAAAAGAAAGTTATGATCCTTTTTAAAACAATTGAATCATCACATTTAAGTAACATTTTCGCCAGAAAGATGATTATCATGGTGGAAAATGTGGACCACCAGCAACACTCCCATCATTATTGATAATGATGATGTCCCACCAGAAGATTGACCAGGTTAGCCTTCCTTTAAGTTTCAGACTATCTGCCTATTATGGTCTTTTGTAAATTTTGTAAGCTGTTATTTTGACCCTACCAGGGAGTACGATAGAATCAGACAGCATAATCACTTTATAGGTAATCTTTTTAAGTTTCATACTATCTGCCTATTATGGTCTTTTTGTAAATTTTTTAAGTTGTTATTTTGACCCTACGAGGGAGTATAGAATTAGACATCAGAATCACTCTATAGGTAATTTTGTTAAGCTTCAGACTATGTGCCTATTATGGTCATTTTGTAAATTTTGTAAGCTGTTATTTTGACCCTACCAGGGAGTATGATAGAATTAGACAACAGAATCACTCTATAGGTAATCTTCTTAAAAAATTTGTGGACAATCTGCAAATGCAAGCTAAGTTTTACAGCTTGGTGATAGAATTACACAGCAGAATCACTCTATAGGTAACCTTCTTAAAAAATTGTGGACAATCTGCAAATGCAAGCTAAGTTTTACAGCTTGGTCTTTCTTCAGAAAAGGATGGATATTTACATCAAAGCGAACATTGTATCTCTATTTTTACCAAATTAATAAAAAGAATCCTTAAAAAACCATCTCCCCACACTAGATTATAGAGAAATGATTTATCTATTACTAATAACTAATTTATTTAAAAAAAACTAACATTTTAAAAACAAATTAATAGACCTTCATCCCCTTTGCATAGGTGGAACTTGGGAATTTAATAGGAATGGCAATCACTGCATTGGTGTAGTCAATGAATAATTCGCAAATCTAGCTTGTCTCTTTGGATGGAGATAAATCTAGCAGTTGCTTAGCCATCAAGTTGAAAACCATGTACAACAACAAACCAAGCAATCAAACTCAAATGAATCTAAAAATATCTTGCCTTCAAGTTGAGAACCATCTACAACAACAAACCAAGCAATCAAACTCAAATGAATCTAAAAGTCTCCTGCCTGGGTGGTGCACAATTTTGTTTTCAACTAAACAAGTTGAATCTCAGGTGCCTTGTGACTCTCATTCTGCAGAGCAATTTCCTTCATTTCTGCCCATCTATCCAAGGTGGAGTGCACAAGACTCTGAATCTCTTCCATGAAACCACTTCCATGAAACCAACTTTGAGCCTCTCAAACCTCAGCAAATTTACAGCTATTCCATGAAGCTTCCTTTGGAGATCGCCATGAACTGAAAGAAGCCCATAGTTTCCTATCAAAGTCTTCAGAGACTCTTGGTAGTGGGCTTCAAAGAGCCTCCCCTCGTTTTGCAAAACAAACTTGTTAAACTGGGGACCTGCTAATACAACTGCCTGGCGTCCAAATAAATGAGATATGAAAATGGCTGAATTATACCTGCATTTTTTCCATTACACCAAGAAAAAGATCCAAAAAAATTTAAATAAACAAAACTCAAAAAATAAGCACCCTGTAGTTGCAACTAAGGTGTTATGAACTTAGTTGGATCGATATTTAATTTAACAAGGAGTTGGCTAAACTCTAGACTGTTTGCATCTTTTTGAGTAAGTTTGGATGAAATTTGGCAATATGATTTGTTGCTGAAAATGATAATGATATTTTCAATGTTGAAATTGCAATATTAATGAAATAGATTCAACTCCCTAAATTACCCATGGGGCACCATGATTATGCAATTCTAACCACTTGAAAACATCAAAACTAGGTTTGGCATAAAAGAATGGATTTCGGATCCTTGCTATTTGATCCCATGGGAAGGAATTCGCTATGATAACAGATCATCGAACATAAGAATCTCAGAATTGTAAGTTTAATCCTTTCAATTGTTTTCAATATATGACCTTATAGGTGGATGTGAAATTGTAAGAGTTTCTGATAATTCTCCTTGGTTCAGAAATTTTAGAGTACCTGCAGATATTGGACAATTGACGGAATTAGTTAACTTGTAAGAAGTATTAAATTTTTACAATTGAAATTTACTCATTGCGTTTATATCAATATATATGTATGTAGAAAAATAATTATAAATCTTAAATTTTTACAATTGAAATTTACTATTATACTGGTACTGGCATTCATTTGTTGGACTTCAAATTACTACGTCACTTGCCAATAATCATTTGATCGGATCTTTGCCAAATTTTTCTAATTTAACTATGCTGGAAAGGGTGTAAGTGATTTCTTCTCTAAGTAGACTATTACATTAATGAATATTATCCAAATAAGTTTTTTTTTTAAATCCTTATCGATGGCATCTTACAAAGATTATTGCAGCCATTTAGTTCCGTTTGTGTGGAGACATCTACAAAACAACAACTTCAGCTGTAGTGTTCCAGACTGGCTATCTCAACTCAAAAAACGGAAAGAGTTGTAAGTCTCTCTTTGCTATTGGCTGGGGTCNGACATCTACAAAACAACAACTTCAGCTGTAGTGTTCCAGACTGGCTATCTCAACTCAAAAAACGGAAAGAGTTGTAAGTCTCTCTTTGCTATTGGCTGGTGTCCAAATTCAGCAAGAAATTAAAAGAACTATTGCCTTAGGCTATTGTTAAAATGTTGTATAACATTGACTTTAATATTGTGTAAAAGTTTTGGTGGTTTATATTCATATCAGACTATGTCAATCAATGTATCGAGTATGTCAATCAATCTGACTTGATTTATTAAACACAAAACACATGGAAATTTCATAAAAGTATAGATAAATATAATTATTAATTAAATGATATTAAATATAATATTATTTTATTTTAAATTTTTATAAAATATTATCTCAAATCTACTACTGTAATAACTGAAAACTTTAGTTTATTAGACTTAAGAAAAGAATTGAATTATTTTATTTGTTTTAAAATTTTAATTTAATATTTAAAAAAATTGAGGAAATTTTTTCTCAATTTACTATATAATTTTAGCAAGTTAGAAAGTTAAAAAGGTTGAAGCATAAATTATGAAACTTAGATCTAATATATATTTAGGGTATGCCTTTTTATTTGATAATTTGAGGTGGTCTATGATCTATATTTTTCCAAGATTGCATTAAGATGAGACAAGTGTACTCTCTATATTGATTTTAAGGTAATCATTATATATATATATATATATATATATATATATATATATCAATTAGTGACATATAACCGATTTAATTAGAAAAAAGTGAGAACAAGTGGTTGTGCTAGTATATATTATACTAGCAACAACCATATCGATAACAAGATTAATATGTTTAGAATAAATTACTAATATATAATTTAATGGAAGTCATGGACTCACTTGCACATGAAATCTTGATCTTTTGAGAACCCTCGCCCCTTCTTATTCATATTGATAGATTCATATTGATAGATTGAATTGAGGTGATCGCCCTCCTTATTCATATTTATAGATTGAATTGAGCTTATCATAGTGGGAGCACATTACTTAATGATGTTAAGCTCCCAAATGGAAGCTTATTGAAGAGTGCATGGTTGGTTTAAGTGCAATGAAGATGGTTCATCTAAATTTAATTTAATAATTGTATCACAATTAACTTCGATTAGAATTGAAGTTAAGGTAATAGTTCTCGAATGATTGGGCGATGCCCATAGAATCAATGGTACACTTGTTTTCATAGAAGAAAAAACATAAATAATAGTGCATCCAAAATTCTAAAATATAAAGATCTACAAGATAATAAAATCAAATTTAAAACTTATAAAGTTGAGATATTTTTTATCAAAATTAAATTAAATAATTTTTTATCAATTTTTTTTTAAATAAATATCTTAAATATATTTGAATTTGAATTATAAAATTTAAATCATTAATTAAT
>LPNX010728827.1:299966-461043 GCA_001517045.1 Pseudotsuga menziesii | reverse complement strand
ACCATTAGCGGAGCTTTAATAATCTCTATTGCTTTTATGGTGGGTATTGCTGTACATTTCAACAAATGTGGGTCAAAACAGCGTGTGAATGTGGGTATTGTCATATATTGGAACAAGTTCAAGACGAAACAACCTCTCAACGAAGGTCTAGAAATTAATTGAATTTTAATATGCGACATCCTGGTCATCCTCCTTATGAAACTACATAAAACTGCACTTTTACGTAACATTTTTTTTTATTGCAAACGACTCGATGATTATGGTGCCCAATTCAACAAAGTGTATAGCTTTTACTCTACAACAGATTATGGCAGCGACACATAACTTTAGTCGAAAGATTGGGGAAGGGGGCTTTGGATCGGTTTTCTTTGGTAAATTACCAGAAGGGAGAGATATAGCAGTGAAAGTGCTTTCACAGTTCTCTAGACAAGGAATTCACGAGTTCCAGACTCTTCTGTATCAATTTGGCCATTTCTTCTGGATTTTGGCAAAAAAAAACTCACCTAATTTTGGGTGCAAATGGTCTATAGTTTAGCTTATTCTATTTAACAACAATATAAAGAGATTTTTTATGCAGGATTTTAGAAAAAAAAACTTACCCAACTTTAAATGCAAATAGTCTAAAGCTTAACTTACTCTATTTAACACCAATATAAAAACTTACATCCCTATTGTTACAGCATTAAATGATGCAGTGCAAAATATTTAGTACTAACAAAAACCAAACAGACAGTAAAATCTTATCTTACCTTTTCTCTCTATCGTCAACGAATTTTCTGGGATGATTGCTGGTCATGGAGCGATAATAGCTGAATGATTCGCCAATCAGCGGCCATCTAGTCGACCTAGGAGGTAGATGGGCCTCCTGATTCTCGCCATTATTACTCCTTCAGCCGCTATGAATATTCCACCACCTGTGAACAAGGTGGAGGAGCGCTACCAGTGCAGTGAACACCACCAACACTAATGATATTTGTTTTGCCAATAGCACGGCCATTGTTATTGGTATGAGCAGATATTGATTTCGATAAATGGGCGACTAGCTGAAGATTTATAATACCGGAAATCTATAAACCTTGTTCTAGCTCCTAAGGATGGTAGACTCCACATGGAAGTTTGCATGGAGGTAGATGCATGCATGCACTTTCAATGCATAGAATACACAAATCCTTGTCAAGGCAGAGCCAACAATGTAGGTTTGTCAGAGCAAGTGCAGGTATTGTCACGACTTAGTAGGGCTTTAATGCCAAAAAACTATCAAAAACATAAATGGATTTTATAGGGTTCTAATTCCAAAATTATTATAATGGCTGCTTACATCAGCTCACAGCCGGGTCTTGGGACACAAAATCCCATATAGATGTCACCTACACAGAACCAATAAGAACCAAGTTAAATCACAATTTAAAAATGCAAAAAATAAAAATAATTGCAAACTATTGCAAAAACATTGAAAAACCAAAAAATTTGAACCTACCTCGTCAATTAATCTACATGCGCGAATCATATATATCCCCTATCGGAGACATAACAAAGCATAAGCTAAAAATAAATTTTGAATACAATAATCTCATTTAAACATTAAAAATAACACATAAAATAAAAAACTGAAAAAAACAATACATTTACTAAAAATAAAACAAACTAAGATAAATAAACATATAAATCTCTTGTAAAAACATTAAATATTTTTACATTGATAAATTTCATTAAACTTGAAAAACCAACCAAAACCATATTCAAGAGTTTATCTTTCCAAAATCCCAACCCTTATTACATAGAAATGTTAAAAATATATACTATTGTTTATCGATCTAATCTTCAACAAACTTTTACAAAAATAGTAAACAAGAGATATTCTAGCCACAAAAATCCGAGCAGGATGCCAGGTGTCTCAGGTTGCTGGAGCTGCTGCAATCGATCCCTTAGATTTAGATGTTGATTTCCATTTGTCCTTTATTCGCTGCCTTGAAAACTAGAACGTTTCAGATTTTATGTCACCTGTGCAACCTCAACTAAATTCGAGATTGTGACTCACGAACTGCCTGCTAACTGTGATAATGAATGCTGAGAAATAGGCCAAATTTTCCCTTAAATAAGAACTTTGTAAGTGGGATAAAGAGATAGGGAGAAAGAGAAAGTATTATATTGAAGAATTTAACATTATTTACAATCAGCATCAAAAGGTGTACATAGGGCCAATATACCTTAGAAAGCCAAAATTCTCATTGCTTAATTAAGAACTAATTCTCATCAATTTCATTGTGAGACCTGTGCTGAAAAAGGCCAAAAAAGGCTTGGCAGAAAAAGTGTGTATTTTTTGCACAGCTGGTGAAGTGGAGACAAAAAAACACTTCATTTTAGAGTGTGAAGCCTTTAAGGACAATAAAGACAGGTATACAAATGTCTTGGCTGATAATTCTTGGTATGATTTATTTAATGAGGAGACTGAAAAAATTGAGAGCCCTCGTCATCAAGTTGAACTAACAAAAAATTGAATAAATTGAATAGACAAAAGATTGAATTACAAAATTGCAGAAAACAGCTTGAACGGTGGTCTACTCCATAGGCTATTCTTAACTTTACTGAGGTTAAAATATTTCCTTCCCCTTCCTAATCATGTCCACTTCAACAACTCCTGTAGTGCCCCATCTTTTTATTTTCATGTAATGAGATGCATGAGTGCATTTCCAGAACTCTCGTAGCACACTCCTTGTTTTTCCCGTGATATGCGTTGCAGGAATACGTTTCCAGAACTCTCGTAGCGCATTCCCAGTTTTGTTGCTACAAATTTTTCGTTGACTCTGTGTATACATAATATGACCTCCCAACTTCGATCGCCATACCAAACTTCAAAGCGCTTACAAGGGCTTCATCAACTGGAAAAACCTCCATCATTGAGTCCATTATCAATATTTTGCTATTCTCAATCACATAGTCCCCAAATACCAAAACACCAGGCATTGTTGATCAAATAGTGCTAAGCACATCGCCATTACCAATTTCTCTCCAAGTTCCTGCTTCTTTTGAAAGGATGGTACTGCTACAGACAACTTCACTGACAGAAATAAGTACGACATTGATAACAGAAAAGCCAAGGTGCACTTGATAATATTATCTGCATCCATCCATGATTTTTTTGAGCTGTTCTGGGAGTTTGTCTTAACAACACAATACTTGAATATAAAAATAAATTATGTGGCATAGCTATTGCACCAAGAAGAGAGATGGTTATTCCAAATTATCCATGACCTTCCATATTCACCCAATCACTTATACATGGTAGTAAGTCAATTTGGGATTTAAATTTTGTGGATTGAAATGGTTTTTTGTCACCTGCTCCCGAAGAAGACTGTGGGGGTCTATAAATATAATGACTGTAGCCTTGATTTTTCAACCAATTTTGCGCAATTGAAACCATGCCTTGATTAGAGGCTTCTTCATGTCTTTCTTTGATTCTTTAAGAAGAAGGAAGCATCTTCGCATCCACCGGCAAAGATACATGTTGTTGTGTTGACCCGGGTGTCATCGAAATTTGGAACTGCCCTGTCCGATAATGAGGATTCATTGTTAGACTGCCAGTTGTACTCTACACTTGGCATTTTTCATTTGAACTTCTTTTTTTCGTGGCTACCTCCTTCCAATGGCATTGTCGAGCACTTGGAAATTTGGTTGGTGATCGATAGACTTGGCACTGTATAATCTCGTTACCTTCTTTTTAAGGACAGTTGAATTCCCATTCTTGAGCTGGTAAATGAACGAGTTGTCTAAAGAGGGGAATGTTTTACTTTTATTTTCGGTTGGTTTTTACTATTTTTTTGCTGGAATTTTTAAAACTTTCAAAAACATTGCTAAATCTTACAGAGAGTTGGTGTTTGATGTTTTCCTATTACCTGATTTCATTTCTGAACTTAAAATCACTCAACAAACAATACAAAAATTACAAATTTTGTAAATTAAATTCACAAGATTCTCATAAAAAAAATCAGCATAAAAGTCAAAAAGCCCCCAAAGTCCCATAGTTAGACAGCTCCGTAAATGAATGCTTCTACAGCTGTTCCATCTTGACAGATAGTGCGTCAAGGTTTTAAAAGCATTTGCATTTTATTTTTATAATTTATGGGAATTATCTCATATTGCTTCGAAGAGTTAATAATTTGTTGTTTAAATGTGTCGATGAACAGATGAGTTTTAAGCATAGTACATAAAGGTTATCACCTTATGGGCTCTTCCCTTAGGATTTGGAGTTTGGGCAATAGATTGACTTGGGCGGCCTAACTTTTAATTTTTATTTTTTTTTATAAATAATTATTATTATTATTTTTAATTTTTTATAAAAATATTATTTTGTTTTTTTATAAATTATTATTATTTTTTATTTTTATAAAAAATATTATTATTTTTTTTGATAAATTTGTATAAATAAATTTTTTTTTTTTAATTTATTATTAGTATTTTTGTTATTTTTTATTTTTTTTATAAATAATTATTATTATTATTTTTTATAAAAAAAATATTATTATTATTATTTTTGTTAATTTTTTATTTTGTTTTTTTATAAATAATTATTATTATTATTTTTTATTTTTTATAAAAAATATTATTTTGTTTTCTTATAAATAATAATTATTATTATTTTTTATTTTTATAAAAATATTATTATTATTATTTTTGGATAAATTTTTATAAATAATAATTATTATTATTTAATTATTTATAAAAAAAAATTATTATTATTATTATTGTTAATTTTTTATTTTGTTTTTTTATAAATAATGATTATTATTATTTTTTATTTTTTATAAAAAATATTATTTTGTTTTCTTATAAATAATTATTATTATTATTTTTTATTTTTTATTTTTTATAAAAAAATTTATTATTATTATTTTTGTTATTTTTTATTTTGTTTTTTTATAAATAATTATTTTTTATTTTTTATTTTTTATAAAAAAAATATTATTATTATTATTTTTGTTAATTTTTTATCTTGTTTTTTTATAAATAAATTTTTTTTGGGGATAGATTTTTATAAATAATTATTATTATTATTTTATTATTTTTTATAAAAAAATATTATTATTATTATTATTGGGATAAAAATCACTAGTAACATGAGATACAAAATATTTCTTTTTTATAAAAATCACTAGTAACATGAGATACAAAATATTTCTTTTTTATAAAAATCACTAGTACTTTGAGTATATATATATATTGATAAAAATCACTGTTACCCTGAAGATACAAATATTTTTCTTTTTTGATATGAGGCTACAAATTCTTTTGTCATGTGATAACGCCCTCAACTTGCTTGGTTTCAATCATAGCTACCTCATTTTGGGTCACTTAATGATACGAAGGTTCCCAATAATAGGATACTTCATTTGATAAAAATCAGTAGTACCCTCAGGATACAACTTTTTAATGAAAATTTATAAAAATATTTGCCATGTGATAACGTCCTCAACGTGCTTGGTTTCAATCACAACTACCTCCATTTTTTTGGATCACTATAATGATATGAAGATTCCCAATACCAGGATCCTTCATACACCTTGTTTGGAGGTGAATTACCCTTATGGTTTCTTCCATGGTGCTGAGAAGAAAGGTTTTTGTGGATAAGGTATGATTTTAAGTTTCAAAATGGGGCACATTATTAAGATGTGGTTGAAAGGGTGGGAATGCACAAATACAAAAGTCGAGCTATCTTTTTGTGGATGGCTAAAAGAAGAGGAATAGTCAAGATGTAAGTTATGGGAGATTCTAAGGCTATTATAGATTGGGAAAAGGAACTTTCAAGTTTTAACATACTTTCTCTTGAATAATGGACTAAAAGAACTAAAGATTTGATTCTTAGTTTCTTCGATATATCCTTCAAGCAAATCCACCAAGAATTTAACAAGCACGCGGATGATCTTTCAAAATTAGTTGTTTGGGAAATGGATGGCATAATCCATTTTGAAGAATTTATGGATGAAACCTTGATTGATGAAGGTTCTATTTTTGTGTTCTAGTCCTTCCTAAGATTGATAGATGGTATGCTTTTTGTCCTCTGCTAGTTTAGTTTGGTACCATTATATTTTACAGTCTTGGAGATGGTATTGGACTTTGATATTGTTGAAGAGTTTTTGCTTTTTGTAGGCAATAATGTTGGGAAGAAGTTGCAGTTTTTTTTGTTGATCACAGTTGAAAAATAGTGCCATCTCAGCGCTATATGCTCTGTTTTAAATGGAACAAATGTAATTTTGATTTTCATAATAACAAGTTACCTTTTTTCCTTTCTTAAAAAAAAATTGCTCGATATTGTACTACTCATTTTGACCATGAGGTACCACTTGGATTATATTACCACTAATCATGATCATAATCGAACACAACCAAATGGTTCTAACAGCCCACCTACTCTTGTTATCACTTCTTCTGAGTCATAATTGCAAAATATCAACACCTCACACAAGTATAGCCTTCATGTTTCAATGCTATATAAGTTCCAAAGTTTCTATTAATATTTATGATTAAAGTTTTGAAACTTTATGTCAAGCAAATTTTCTTTTCGCAGAATGAGTTTTCCCGGTTTAGTTAGTTACTTATGTTCGAACAAATTCAAGACAATCAAACTTACTCATGTTTTCTCAAAGACAATTAAAACGAGTTTATAAGCAACTTAAAACTAAAAATCCTAAACTTTATTTATTTAAATTCATAACATATTTCAAACCAAAATAAATTTGAAACATAAATTTTTCATTTTTTATTTACCACTCAAACCTCCTCCATAACAAATACAATTTTGCATTCCATGATTTGTATGCATTAAACAATCATTATGTGGTTTTCATTTTTCCATAATGTTAAATAAACAAATTGTATAAAGTCGATCTTCTAAATAAAATTTCAATTAGTCTCCTCTTTCATTTTGTTAGATTCTAGAAATCGCATTTATTCTTCAAACAATATTTTAGGCTAAGGGAATTATTTCCCATCTATCAATGGAATGTTTAATTATAGTAACCATGGAATTCACTGTCTTAATATTGCTCCCCCTCTCACATTTCTCATGTAATTGCTAGCATTGAGCTAAAAGTATTTGAAAGATGGAATTTTTTTAATAAGAAAATAATAAACAATTATTACATATCCCCTTGTAATAATATATTTTCAATGCAAAATGTTATAAAATGACACGATGTTAAATATGGTCACACATGTTCACAATAGTTGCTTTATGTATCTCGTTTCTTGGAAAAAAATTCTATGCACATATAGACATATTAATATCTAAAGGGAATATTTATTCATAGATAGTGCAGGGATTCTACTTTTAGAGACACTGGTTTGTGTTTCCTTTCACTTACTTTCTGATCTATGGATTTTATTTTAACCAAGTTCTGAGTTGATTTGCTTCTTGTAACTAGTCGATGTTGTCGAGCATATGGATTCCCAAAATGGACAACTTCCATTTTCTCATGGTGCTCTGAAGGGATCTCTTGATTTGGTTAACTCAAGAGAAAGGCCTCATTCTTTCTCCAACATAGATTTCTGAAAACGAATTAGAGCCTCCAACGAACATTCTTCCTAGAAAAATCACATCATTTTCTAGGACAACAGATGTTGTGCGTGTTGTTTCATCGGTGGAAGATGACTTATTTTTGTTTACTACATGCAACAACTACAAATACAGAAACATTTATAACAATGATACTCGCCAAATATAGTTGTAGCAATAATGACAAGTAGTCGTTTGATATTATGGTATATGAAATTGTTTGGTGATTTCTTCTTTATTCAATTATATGTACAAGAGGTTTCTAACTTCTATTATTACCAAGGAAAATGAGAGGATAAAGTAAAAAATCCAATCTTCATGCAGGTAATGGAAACACCATTAGTAGTTATTGGTTATACATGCATCGTCTCCACTAATGTGGAAGTTCCAATCGACACTCTGTCATCTTAATATGAATTTAATAACAACTAACATGATTAGATTCTATTAACAATAAGATAGTGCCATATTGCACCAAATTTCTGCTTAACCCCGTGGACTACAGATCTACAAAAGTTGTCTGATTGTCAAATCCATTGATCTATCACACAACTAGTCTATGAGGAAAATAAAAGAAACATTATGAGGAAAATAAGAGAAGCATGACAAACCAATTTCTAGTAGCACTCTCAATCTCACTTTTTGTCCTCTTCACATCAATGGTATGTTATTAAAATGGTCACATGCCTAAGGGATTCCACATATCCCTGCAATATTTGGAACAAGAAATTCATTGGACTTGATTCTACATAGGTAAAATTGACTAGAAGGTGTATTTAATGGCCTTTCATGTGCACATCTAGGATGATTACATGATATGTTGATGAGAAGGGTGTCAGTACTAAATGGAGTATAAAATATTATAGAGAAAACTTAGGGACCTACTACGAATCAATTTCCCTATTAGGTTATCTCCTTGAAACCAAAACTTATGATAATACTTGTATGCATGAATGTTGGCTGAATCATCTTGCAATTTTGAAGAAAACCCATAGAATATCATGAAAATCATAACACGGCAAGAACAAAGGATGGAATAGTTCTTGAAGATAAGTTAAAAGGCACAAGCATGAAGGCATACAAGAACACGTGGATTATAGATGAAGAACAATGTGTGAAGAATGGCATGCACATAAAAGCACAAAAAAATGAAAGGAATAGCACATATAGGAGTTCAGAAGGAAGGTAGTGCTGACACAACAACATAGGACAGAGGATTTTCTTTTCTCACTCCACTAGAGAGGAGATAAATCTTGGCATATGGTGCAAACATGACACAAATTCATAAATAAACAAATAAAATTTGTTGTACAAATTTTTCAAGTAAGATGAGCTCTGGTTCCAAGATCTTGAACCATGCTCTGACACCAAATGTAGTGACCCTCCATGATTTTCCCTTTTAAAATCAACCTCGACTCCATTCAATGTAAATACAAAATCAATTTTCTTAATTTTCTTAATAACATTAAGATATTTTTAATTGAAAATGAGGTTGCAACCATTAAAGGCTAACCTATTTCTTGTGTTTCCAAACACCATCAAGTGTCGTATCTCCTCATCATGAGTCGCATCGCTTTATGTATCATCAATCATATTTCCAATCCGTGTATCCCTTGGTTGACTTCCCTTCTTTCTCCTTATAGGTACTCTTATTCCCCATGGACCCCCAAGCTACAACAAGGTTGTATGGAAGAAGCACAATATCCACACAATTGGAAGTGGAGCATTTCACTTTTGGGCCTCCAAACCTCAACCACTTCCAAGGACTGAAATATCCAATAAGTCACTGTAATTTTAACAATCCTCAACCATCACGTAAGAGGAAAGTATTAATGATCCAAGATACAACAACAAATGATCCTCACTCATCTCCTTGTCTTTATTTTATAAAGTTTCTTAGTTTATATTGCATGTTCATGCATGTGTGCACTTGAGTCTTCTTTTCCTACATGTGTGTGTGCACTTGAATCTTAATATTCATTTAATTGATTTTCTTATTTTATTCACCTTAATTAAATGGTGTATTTTAGTTTATATTCTCTTTAACTAATCGTTTTCCTTCATTATGTACATGTTCTTATTTTAAATTAATGTATTTTTTATTCTTGGCATGCACATAATTATTTTATTATTTTTATTCTTAGCATGTACATGTTTTTTATTAATTTATTACTTATCATTTTCTAAATTATTTTTCTCATTTATATTTTAGAGGTTCTATATTTTAATTTTAATTTTACCAAGGTTCTATTAAGGGTACCATGGTCATTCACATGCCCTTCAATTACAATTCACCAAGGTTTTATCAAGGATGTCATGATCATGCACATGCCCTTCAAATAGACCTTTTTCATGCAATGGGGACAGGATACGGAGATTGAGACCATGTTAAATCAAATCACCCATGTTTTGTTGAGAGACTAATGGTAACCGAAGAATAAGGTTGACACCTCATTGCATGCTCCTTAGTCAAAACCTCATGAGTGAGCGAATATGTCACCTACCCTCACAAAAACATGCATATCACGGGAAAAAGTCTCACTCACTTTTCAACCAGTCGCATAGAAACTTTTTCTATTTATGGCATGGATTCCCCCATACAACTTCATTACCCATGTGTGGACTGATTGGAAATCATGATCCTGTTCCTACATAGACAAAATCGATGTGCATCAAATAACTCATGAAAATTTTAATCAAAATATTAATTTATTACATCATATCACCTGGTATCATATCTAGACTCTATCCAGAGTCTATGTGAAATTAACACCACTCTCTATTTCAAAGTGCACCCATGTATCATCTATCACACTTGGAAGAACACGTCAAATAATCTAACAATCATTGCAATATATATGCTTTCATTGTCATTCCATTCATCATATCGCTAATGGTTATAGTCACCATACACAAATCCATTACAAACTTGTATTTCTAACATAAGTAAAATAATACGATGATCATAACGTAACATAAAGGTTTTAAGTCTTAGCATCAACCTGGGTCATTTGTGATCAAATTCCCTCAATTCATAACTTAACATTATCAAATAATGTCAAAGAAAAATGGGGCATTACACATGTTCTGTACTCTATTCAATTTCGACATCACAAAGCATATGATCATGCAATCCTAAAGGGGGATTAGATTCAAAGAAATAGATTTATGTTTTAAGAAACCACTCACGAGAATTTATGCTATCACAACCACTTAATTTGTGATTGGTGAATGTTGATACGTGATGACATGTAATGGATCATAGCGCTCCTTCTTTGAAGTCCCCTGAATGTCTTGACATCTAATTCTTCATTAGATTCCATTATTGTTACCTCTTTAATCTATATTCTAGCTAGAGTAATCTCAAAAAATACTCCATAGAAACCACATCCATGCTCAAATCAAAACCTGACATGAAGGCAAAGGCATATACCCTTACAAATGTGTAGAAATTAAATCTTTAAAAGGAAATAGTAAATGATGTCATAGGCATGCTTCACAAATAAGAAGCTTTAATCTTCCTCGTGATTTTGATCTTATTGATTATAGGGTCTCAAGCCTTACATTCATGAGTCTTTGCTGCTAGACTCTGCCTTGGTAATGAATATTACATTGAAGTTGAAAACACCTCTACCAAAGTGACATGTATCAAATTTTATATATATATATATATATATATATCATCATGACATTCTTATTTCTTGGAGACAAGAATTTTAGCTAGATTCATGGTTTCTTAGGGAAAATTCGTTGCAAGTTGCTCGATCCAATCAAGTAATTTCATACACTTGGATATAGGTTTAGGACTCCCCTGTGTTATTATGCATTTGAACCATTCTCTATCCAAATTCATGATAGGGTCAAACATGTTGGATATTGGTGTGTCAAACATATTTAACTGCATTTTGCACCATTCTGACATAAGATCCTACCTAACGTGGGTAACCATAGTCAAGACCCCTTTATCATTTTGCTTCCGATGCAGAGTTTTCTCAATATGGGATTGGGAGCCTTTATAGTTTTACCATGACTTTGAAAATAAATCACATGCCCCTCTTTCTCATATATTTTTGTACATTCCCTATCAGGATCCCATTTTTGTTCACTATAAATTTTCCTTTGCCCACTGCTACTTGCACATATATGCCTAATGCTTCCTCGAAAATTTCATACTTCCATTGCATTCGTCATGTTTTTCATCGGTTGCATGCATTGCATTTTCATTTTGGATTTTATCCTTGAAATAAACATGCTAATGAGTGTCCACCTCTTTCTCGGTACATTTTTTGCATTTTGTTTTGCATGGGTATATTCTATGTGCTTGGAACAGAGTTTCTTTCCCTTTCCCTATGACACTCATTTCTTCCATTACACCATAGAGTTCTTATTCTTTTTCAAGATTATAATATGAAAAAGACAAAAAGATCAAATATTTTGAAAAACGCATGAGAAAGAGTCAATTCTTACTTTTATTCTAGAAGCATTGGTTTCACCCTTGAACAAAGCACATTGTCCTTAGTTTGTATATCAGTGTTATGGGTTAAGTATGTCTTTATGAAACTAAACTCTTTTATGAATTGTCTCCCTCGGTTGGTTATTATTCCAGTCATTAGTGAGAAATTTGTCGATGTCTCATATGTCACAGACTTATGTTCTCGTTAATTCTTGAGTATATTTTTCCTTAGTCACTTGTTGTGTTGAGTTTTTGTTCAAGAGAATTCTTTAACCTGTGTTTCCTAAAGAAAAAAATGGCAAAATCATAAACTTTCACTTTTAGGAATTTTGTCAAACATTTAACAACTTATGATTTTAAATGTAAGCTTAACTCATAATCATTCATCATTCAAAATACCCATGATAAATATTCATCCACATAGGAAATGAACATCAATATCATACACAATTAATTTTAGTCAACTTAACCAGGGTAAAACCCAAAAACGTAGGAAAACCCTAGAGAGAGAATTTGATCATTTTTTTCTTCCTAGGAGAATAGAAAAAAAGACCAAACTGAGTAAATTGTTGTACCTTTCCTTTTTACAGTATTACACCTCGATTTCTATGCAGTTGTATGGCTCCCTCGCACATGTGAAATTGAAAGCTATTGTATGGTTTAGTTCAAACTGAAATAAATGTTCAGAAACGTTGAAATTCATGCCAAACGACAACAAATTTCATCCACACATGCCAGACTTTAATGTTGTACGGTAATGACAGTCCCTCCTTGGAATGCATGTCACTATACCAACATTTAATGATGTATGATCTGAGCATTAATTGATTTCAATATTTCTTAGAATTGTGCCATAATTATTCCCTAGCATTCTTGGAAATCGTGCCCTTCCTCTCTTTGATGAAAACTACCCTTCTTGTTCAGTTCTCCCTTTCTCCTTTTTCTAGCGGCATTTTTATTTTTGTCCCTTCATTTCATTTTATACTTAATTTCCTAGTAACTAGCCCCTAACTACCACTTCAATGGCTAGTATTAATTTCTTAGATATAGGGATCTCATTAAATTCACTTTTAAATCATAAAATACAAATATTAAATGCATAGCTTAAACGGAAACCACAACTTAAATAAAGCATAAACTTTTATTTATTTACAGAAGGTCACTTTGTACATAAATAACTCACTAGGAACAAAAGACATTGTCCCCCTCATTATAAACACACACAAAAATATGAGGAAGGACATCTAGAGTTAAATATTGCAACGATCCCTCCTAACAAGCGAGGCCCTTCTAACACTAACTATATATCCATATGTGTTCCCTGTCTCGGCTCCCTACTGCTCTAGAACCTTGAAGATGAGTGTCTGAACTCAAACTAAAACTTTGAACCCTGAGACTCTACCTGAGTCTCTTGAATTTTCTCATTATTATTGTACTAGATGAGCCTCCTGCCAGTACTCTGAAGAGATCCACTCTCTTCATTTGAAGTCAATTGATCAACTAGAGCTTCTTATCTATCCTCGGAATTTGTCTTGGATAACTAGCTTCCTGATCCTAAATGCACAACATGTCGCCATCAACACATAAACATGTCCCTCCTATCGTCGAGAAGACGAGTGTTACCAACTGGATCTTCCACTTGATAAAGGAAGATGTGTCCATAAGTGACCATCAATCCAAAACCGTCTTCCTCCAAGGATGAAACCGATAGTTTTCTAACTCCCATCCTAGGGAAAAATAGG
The DNA here is from genome assembly GCA_001517045.1 of Pseudotsuga menziesii. Lineage (NCBI taxonomy): Eukaryota > Viridiplantae > Streptophyta > Pinopsida > Pinales > Pinaceae > Pseudotsuga > Pseudotsuga menziesii. Next base: position 447,299 of record LPNX010728827.1, on the reverse strand, counting down.
ACCCCATGCACCTCTAGAACCTATCCAAGGTCTAGTTGGAACCTCGCAGTTCCAACACCTCGAACTGCTACCTCAGGACTATCAACATTTATCTGCATAAAATGTCCTAGGCCCAACTCTGTAATAATATGAAAGACACTATACAACTTGGTCATATGTCTATTTGAACCAATGTTAATTATCCAAGCATGATCAAATATTGATCTTCCCACAATGGAATCAATGGAAGACAAAGAAAACTCTAGTTCAAATTTCACAGCATACTCCTCCACTGCGACAAATGTTGTTGTATCTTTCTTCACCTTCCATTTCTTATCCAAACATTTAGAAGCATAGTGTCCATACTTATTTCAATGGTATACATTTTATTTTGCTAAGATCCTTCTTGAAAACCTTATTAGCCTTCCCTTTTCTCTTACCCAAAAGAGCTATTAAATTGAGCACATAGATCTATGGATCAACACAAAACTCACAAAATAGATCACACAATTTACTCAGCAATTGAAAAATGAAACAGTGCAAAAATGGCTTGCAACTGTGAATTCTTTCATTAATCAAAAGTAATTAGATAATAATTACAATGAAGTACAATGGCTAAATAACCACATGCAATTCGAATTTATTGGACTCTACTTGACTGAATGGTTAAATGGCCTTTTCGAAATCATTATCAGAGTTCATCGGAGTTCAAAATCCAAACTCAAGTGTCTAATTCAGTGTTCACTAGTCTAATTGACTGAGGTAGGTGAGTAAATGCGCCTCACCTGCATGCAGCCATGCAATCCTACCGCTAACTGAATAGAACCAAGTGTAGTGAACTTGAACTGAAAGTAACTGACTCCTAACTGATCTTGACTAGTCACCAACTGAACTCAACTAATGGAGGTTGGTATCGGCACTTCCAGTGGCTCCTAATTTGTAGGGATTGATCTAGGAGTCTCTTAAACTGATGCATGCAAGTGCAATCAGTGGCATTTGGACTCAATTAGTGTTCCACACACTTTAGTAACTGGTGCATGTTCCCCAATTGGGCCAAGTGCACCCAATGGTGCTAGTGACTAAAAATAGACTGAAAGGACTCTCGATTTAGACATGACTCCTTATTTAGACATAATGAAAAAATTGGACAAGGGAGGATTAATAATCCTAACACCCCCCTGAATTCTAACTTGGAAAATTTGTGGGCCCTGGTAACTAAGACCATAGGTCACCCATTACAGCAAGTAAAGTAAAATAATTGCTCAACACAAGGAGCTAGGGAAAAAACCACATGGGAAAAAATCCCCCCCTCTAACTAAGCAGATAGAATTAGGATTCAAGTTTTAAAAACTTGAAAATGTGTTGTTGCAATATCTATGATGTAGCAAAGCAGCATGCATGATGTTCTGTGCATAGGTATCCTAGGGCCTAGCATGCAGAATTTACCATCTTCTCCCAAAATGATGATGGAAGGAAGGAGCAATGTAACCTCTGCCTCTTGCTGGATGAAGAGGTGTATGATCCACTATATTATTCTGAATGTAGGGATACTGAGCCCTTTCCATGTAGCATCTTACAGGGAGTCTATTTCATCTCTCTAAAGGAGTTAATATTGCATGACATAGTGCAAGGGTCTTTCTCTTCTGAGTGTCAAATGGATTTCCAGTCATTTTCCTAGCTTCCTATTTGGAATGAGGGACTGGATCTGGATTTGAATCACCTTGAATCTCAATCTCATAAACTGATATAGTTGGATCTGCAATACTAGTGGGAACTACAAAAGAAGTAGATGAAATGTTTTTACCTTCCCTTGTAAGTGGATGCTGAGAGTGCACTAGTTCTGAAAATGGCATGAAGTGTTAGAACTCATATGCCTTGGAGGCATGATTTGCAGCACCCTTTGCTATGATGTTCCCAGTAGAGATATATGTGATCTCCACTGGGCCAAGACCAAATATGACTCACTTTGGAGAGCCAGTATGAGTCATTTGATATACAGATAGCAGGTTTGCAGCTAGGGAGGGAACATAACGCACATCTTTGAACTTTCCATGTTCAAGCTTGATAGAGCCCTTCCCTTTGGCTTGAAATTTACTACTATTTCCCATCTGAATACTAGGACCATTAAAATACTGCAAGGAAGAGAATGATTCTTTGGATGCAACCATATGATTGGAAGATCCAAAATCAATGAGGAAGGCATGTACTGTTGAGCATCTAGCCTTCAGTGCATGGCATGTCTCTTCATGTTCTTAAGTTTCTTTTCTATGGTCAGCATTCCTTACGCTAGCCCAGGTACAGTAATGTTATGTTTCTTCATAAGAAGAGACATCTCATCAATTTTTCTTCTCATACAGGCGCTTTCTGGATGAAAGCCCCTTCCATAGTAAGAACATAGTGTATTTCCTTTTCCATTCTTCTTGCTTCTCTTCGAACCTGAAGGCTCTTTTGATTACTCTTTCTCTACAGGAGACTCATCCTTTTGCTTCCCTTTATCATTCACTACCTTAGGTCCTCCTGCAACCAGTGCTTGATCTCTGGAAGATTGAATGATCCCCATTTGGACCAACTTATCATACTCCTGAGTGAGAAATTCAATGAAGGAGTTAAGAGTAGGCATCTTCCAGTTTGGAGTAGAGAGCTTCACAAAATGAAATGTTGATACAAAGACTGAATAGTTTGCACCAAGTTTGGAGAGAATGGAAAGGATGAGTTGATCATCCTCCTTCTCAACCTTGCATAGCTTCAATTCAAACACTAAATGATTGAATTTTGTGAAGAATTCATTTAGTGGTTTGAAATTGGCTGGATGGAGAGAGATCAGCTCATTCTCCAGCTGATATATCCTTATATTATCCTTCTTTTCAAATAAGGAAGCAATCTTGTCCCAAACCTCCTTGGGAGTCTTCAATCCATTGATTTGGAAGAGAAGATCTCGAGATATTGAGAGGCACAAGCATCCGTAGGCTTCATCAAGCCTATTCCAGCACTTTTCTTTGCCAACCTAATGAATTGGCTCTTTCTCTGTCTCCATTGTGAGTCTAAAGAGTATTTTGGAGCATAGTTGCATCTCCATGTCATCCTTCCACTGGAGATAGTTGAAAGGAGTGAGAAGGTCCATTGGAGGTTCCATTTAGAATGCAAAGGAGAGGACTGAGATGATATAGCGAATGCAAAGAAGGAGACTGAGCTGCTTGTAGCGAATGCAATGAAGAGGATGGATAAACCTGTAAATCACACAATCAAACAGACAAAATAAGGTCGATAGTCTACACTTTTGGAATTTCCTTCACACCCAACATAGTTGATCAAGCAAGCTTGATCAACAATTCCTTAACTTGGGATATTAAGTGGTAAATTCTCCACTTCTGGTGCAATACTGGAAGGAGCAATTATGCTGAAAAAATTTTTTTGATCCAAGTATGTATCTATAGTAGGAGAAGTGCCTTGTCCTTCTGAGGCTCTGATACCATATTAAATTCATCACATAGATCTATGGATCAACACACAACTTACAAAATAGATCACACAATTTACTCAGCAATTGAAGAATGAAACAATGCAAAAATGGCTTGTGACTGTGAATGCTTTAATTAATCAAAAGTAATTAGATAATAATTACAATGAATTACAATGGCTAAATATCCACGTGCAATTTGAATCCATGGGAGGAAATTTGAATTGATTGGACTCTACTTGACTGAATGGTTAACTAAACTTGTCTAAATCATTATCGAAGTTCATCGAAGTTCAAAATCCAAAATCAAGTGTCTAATCCAGTGTTGACAAGTCTAACTGACTGAGGTAGGTGAGTAAATGCGCCTCACCTACATGTAGCCATGCAGTCCTACCGCTAATTGAATAGAACTGAGTGTAGGGAACTTGAACTAAAATTAAATGACTCCTAACTAAGCTTGACTAGTGACCAACTGAACTCAATTGATGGAGGTTGGTATAGGCACTTTCAGTGGCTCCTAATTTGTAGGGATTGATCTAGGAGGCTCCTAAACTGATGCATGCAAGTGCAATCAGTGGAAGTTGGCCTCAATTAGTGTTCCCCACACTTTAGTAACTGGTGCTTGTGCCCCAATTAGGCCAAGTGGACCCAATGGTTCTAGTGACTAAAAATAGACTGAAAGGACTCCTGATTTAGACATGACTCCTGATTTAGACATAATGACCAAATTGGATAAGGGAGGATTAATAATCCTAACACCCCACCTGAATTTTAACTTGGACAATTTGTGGGCCCTGGTAACTAATACCATAGGTCACCCATTATAACAAGTAAAGTAAAGTAACTGCTCAACACAAGGAGCTAGGGAAAAAAACACTTGGGAAAAAAGGCCCTCCTCTAACTAAGTAAATAGAATCAGGATTCAAGTTTAAAAAACTTTAAAATGTGTTGCTACAATCTCTGTGATGTAGTAGACCAACATGCATGATGTTTTGTGCATAGGTATCCTGGGGCCTGGCATGTAGACTTCTCCATATTCTCCCAAAGTGATGATGGAAGGAAGGAGGAATGTAACCTTTTCCTCTTACTGGATGAAGAGGTGTATGATCCACTATATCATTCTGAATGTAGTGAGACTGAGCGCTTTCCATGTATCATCTTACAAGGAGTCTATCGCATCTCTTTAAAGGAGGTAATATTGCATGACATAGTGCAAGGGTCTTTCCCTTCTGAGTGTCAGATGGATTTCCAGTCATCTTCCTAGCTTCTTGTTTGGAAGGAGGGACTGGATATGGATCTGAATCACCCTGAATCTCAATCTCATAAACTGATATAGCTGGATTTTCAATACTAGTGGAAACTACAAAAGAAGTAAATGAAATGTTTTTACCTTCCCTTGCAAGTGGCTGCTGAGAGTACACTGGTTCTGAAAATGGCATGAAGTGTGAGAACCCATATGCCTTGGAGGCATGATCTGTAACACCCTTCGCTATGATGTTCCCATTAGAGATATTTGTGGTCTCCACTGAGTTAGGACCAAATATGACTCACTTTGGAGAGACAGTATGAGTCATCTAGTATACAGATAACATGTTTGCGGCTAGGGAGGGAACATAAAGCACATCTTTGAACTTTCCATGTTCAAGCTTGATAGAGCCCTTCCCTTTGGCTTGAACTTTCACTAATACATAATATCAAAATTACGATGGTTTTTCATTGCTATTTCCACATTTTTTCTTCTCAATTGCGACAATAACGGTCTCTATGTTTCGTGGCACTTATTTCGTGGGTATAACGATGAACTTTACAATACATCGATATAGAGACAAAAACTGGTCGCCACGTGTCTTCTATACAGTGGCCTTGAAATTGTTTTTTTTAATTCATTTTCTAAGTTTCGTTGCTCTATCGACACAATTGTCATCCCTATAACGACGAAAAATATGGCCAAAAACTGTTAGGCAAAAAAAAATTCCACGCCAAACTATGGAACACTTTCGACGAACGTTTGTCGCTCTATCGACGAATTATGGAATTTGAACAGAATTTTCTTCTGTGCATTCGTTTCTCTAGTGACAACATTGTCGTCCCTATAACGACGAACATATGGCCAAAAAATTTTAGGAAAAATTTTGTTTCCACGCAAAACTGTGGAACACATTCGACGAACTTTGGTCTCTCTATCGACAAATTCTGGAATTTGACCGAAAATTTCTTCCATGCAAAACCGTGGAAAACCAATCACTTTCGACGAAATCCGCAAGTTGAATGGTAATGTTTCCACGAAAATGCGTCTCTGTAGCAACGGTATTCCTGGAAAGCCACCCTGGGTTTCAATGATTTTTTAATACTTGTGATGAAAGTTCGTCGATATTGAGACAAAACCTGGAGGTTTCAAAAAAAAAAACTTGGAAAGGCACCTTCATTTCCACAGTTTTGGATCTTCAATAAGTGCTTGTGAAAAAATACATACTATATTTTAAAGACAAATAAATGGATAAAATATAACACAGGAAAGCTGATTTATAGAAAAGAAATATATCGGGAAAGTAAGATATAGGAAAAAACATATTGAAGTAAAAGAGAAAAAATAAATGGGAAGTTCAGGAGGAAGGTCAAAAAGTGTTAACTGACTCTAAAAAATAAGGCATAATGATTTAAAAAGTGCCCAAAAGAAATCAAAGTGGCCCTAAGCACCCTAATTATTGCCTCAAAAACTGTTTTCCCATTAAGATGCACCAATTCATAATAATTGGCTAAAATACATAATTAGAGGCTAAAGTGGCACCTCTTAGAGCGAATTCTATGACAAGGTAGGAGGGTACATATATAAAAATACCATCGATAAAATACGTTGTAAGCACCACAGGGATCGTATAAACATTAATTAAATGGCATTCTAGGCACCACTGAGAGTTGATTTCTATGATAAGGTAGGGGGGTACATCTATAAAAAATACCATCGATAAAAGATGTAGGCACGACTGGGCTCGGATCAACTTATTGTGATTCAAAATTAGGTTAAGCCTAGTGGGGCTTAAAGAGCGCACAAGGGCATGGAAGGATTCCCATAGAGCTTGGAAGAAGTCGGTAGAGGCCTGTAGATACCCACAGAATCTTGAAGAAGCCCGCAAGTCAGAAGTAAAGGAAGACCATGTTCTGAAGATGAAGGGAGCCTGAGCTTTGAATACTAAGGAAGCCCCCAGGTGTAAATGAAGCTAGAGACGGTCAAGCCCGCAATTTATTGAAGAGATGAAAATGAAAAATTGATCCTTCTTATGCAACCACCTCAAGCATGGCCAAAATCGTTCAAAGTTAGTACCAAATATGCTCGAAAGAAAGAAAGAAAAATCCCTTGAGCACATGATAGGAAAGTGTTGCAGCTACAACCTTTTTTCCCAAATTTTTCAAATTTTGGACCCTCCTTTTGATTTTATCTTGCATGGAATTGTTTGGTTTCCTGAAACCTATCTTTCATCTGCTATAAATTTTGATCTTTTGAAGTCAAAAGTAAGGCCAATTGTTTTTCTTTAGTTTTAAGAAGACTGTGGAGTTTTTGTTTTATTGTTCGGAGCTTAAGGTCTGATTTTTGATGATTTTATTTATCGTTGTTGGAGGTCAGATGATGAGTTGACTGTTTGTTGCCGCTGTGTCGGAGGTTGAATGAACTAATATTTCTGTCGCCCTGCCAAAAATCCTTTCGTTTTATTTGAAGACTTAACATTTTTTTTATTTTTCGCTGTCGAAAGTCGGTTGAAGAATGAATCAGGGAATTAGTATTTTATGTCGCCGCCATTTCGAAAGTCATATAGTGAGCGTCCTGACAGATAGTTATTTTTCTCGCCGAACCCGTGGCCTTTATTTTTCTGGTTCTATTGTTCAAACTTTTTGATGGTCGATGACTTTGTTTTTCGCTATCAGAATGTTTTTTGACTTTGATCGGAGGGTTTGTCCTTTGCATTATCAACACTACGGAGACGTTCAGTTTTAAAGTTATGACCCGTAGCATTTAGTCCTTCCAATCGCCGACGGATTGTATTTTTTCGCGGAACCATAGTTTTTTGTGAGTCCACCGTTGCGGCTGTCGATCAGACTATATGCCCGACGCATTAGTGGTTAGTAGTTCTAATCGTCAACGCATAACTATCGGCGGCATTTAGTGCTCGGGATCGCCGACAGTACGAAAGTGTTGAGGTTTGAGTCGCTAACGCATAGTTCTTAGAGCTTCTGATCGCCGACAGTTTTATGATCCGCGGAGCTCGTAATCTGTTTGTCGCCCGCCGTTGCGGCTGCCTAGTGAACTATCCACCCGAATGCTAGTCCTTCCAATCGTCGATGGTTTTATGTTTCATGGGACCCGTAATTGGTTTGTTTCCCGCCGTTGCGACTGCCTATCATACTATTCTCCCGATGTTTAGAGCTATCGACCGCCAATAGGTGTTTTTTTTTCCCGTCGTCTTTTTCACCAGGGGATTATATACGTGTTTTGGTCCAGTTAGGGTTTTTTCCACGATGAGGAGCACAGTACATAGTCTAGTGTATCGGTAATGTGGTTCATGAGGAGTCTGTTCTATCGGGGTTGTGATTTTGATTACAGACAGTGGACTTAGAGGGTTTGTCAGAAACTGCCAGAAACTGGGTGTTTGTCAGTAAGGTTTTAAGGTGACATGGTCTTGTTCCTAGTTGAGGTGGATACCTAGCCATACCCTCAGTTTGTTTAAATATGGTCAAGATGTGCAAAATATAAGTCTGCCAAAAGTTATAAAAGTATGCCTATACAGTCTTAGTGAAATAAAAGAGTAAGCTACAGGAAATTAATAAACAGAAATTTATAAAGGGATTTCTGCATATGTTGAGAAGGATTTAAGGCTAGTATTTTGGAAGATATGATGTGACCGAAATTACACATCATATATTTAAGGAATAAATGCTCGCAGAGAGTTTAATGAAGACACACACAGGCTACAATATTCTTGATAACCTTCGGACTCTTTGACATATTCCAAACAGAGGTGACCACACTAACTACCATGGTATATGCCAAACTGAGGCAAAACGATATAAGTGTCGTTGAAAAATAATACTTGTATCAAATGTGTCTTTAAAGAAGAAAGAGGTATGAGGGTCAATTTACTGGAGTCAATTCAAATTATAGCCCACGAGTCCCAGGGAACTATACATTGTTCCAAAATCCAAACCAATAAATGGGAAAATCTTGCAAAATGTGTTGTAATTCAAGTAAAAGTGAGCATAAAAAAAAGCTTCTTTAAAGGAGAAATAGGTCTTAGGTTGAATTGTACCCAGTCATTATAATTGCAGCTCCTATGGCACTCTACAAAATGTTTTAGACCCATAATAGAAAAAAAATCACAAAAGCTTGAAAAGTGTGCCATAATCCATGTAAAACTGACAATCAAAGAAAAATTAAACACGTCATAAAGGAGAAAGAGGTCTCACATTCAAGTTTCGACAGAATCAGTTCAAATTATAGCTCATAGAGGACTTTGTTCTAGACCATTAAATAGAATAATATTACATAAGCTTGCACTCTATAGAATGTTTCAAACATATAATAGAATAAAATAACAAAATCTTGTAATTTGTGCCATAATCGAGGTAAAACTAATTATTAAAGCAAAATTAAATGCTTAGAAGAAACATGTCTCAGGTTCAAAGTTTCGACAGAATCGGTTGAACCAGCTTAGATTATAGCTCCTACAGGACTCTGTACACTGTTTCGGACCATTAAATAGAATAAAATTACAAAAGCTTGCAAATTGTGCCATACTTCATAAAATTATACAAGAGCACGACTAGCTTGCAATTCTCAACCCATATGTCTTTTCCCTTAATTTAAGAAGGAGCTTCAGACACTCCAATAATAGAAAACCCTTACTATATCCACTGATAATAGAAGCGATGGTAGCATAGAAAAAAAATTATAATTTTAGTATGACTGTACCAAATCCATATTGGTTTGGAAATTTGACGTATTTTTCCCAAATTCCTACGCTACTAGGGTTAATGGGCTTACATAATTCATTGGGCCCTTTGTTATCCTCTGGACTGCGACCAGATTGTTTTGTCATCCTCTGGACTGCGACCAGATTGTTTTGTCATCCTCTGGACTGCGGTCGGATTTCCTCCACTGGGAACGTCGGTATCCTCTAGACTGGTACCCCCTGCTCCTCGATTTACCACTACTCTGCTCATCAAATTACTAGTGCTCTAGATGATGCTAATGAACTAGTGCGCTAGAGTGAACTTGTTCATTGTTTTTTTGCTAATGAGCTAATGCGCGGGTGTTTTTGAATTCTACATTTTTTGTTTGTTTATTTGCATATTTTCTATTTTGCGTTTTGTTTTGTTTTTTTATTTTGCATATTTACCTTTTTTTTTTTGTATATTTTATATTTTGTTGGATTTTAAATTAATTATAGTTAAACAACTCTATGTTTTTAATTTAGTATAGTTTAATTTAATTTAATTTAATTAAACTAGGATTTTGTCATAATTTGTATTGGTTGCATTGCTTATAGTGAGATCCTATACATAAGTCCCTTCAAGGACAAACATGATGATCATGATGACGATGAAGACGACGAAGATGATGGTGATGACGACAACAACGTCGATGATCATCATCATCATTATCCTCATCATTATCCTCATCATCATCCTTTTCATCGTCATCACCATCGTCTAATTCATCGTATTCGTCAATATCATCATCGTCGTCGTCGTCACCATCATCGTCATCATGATCTTCTTCATCATTGTCATCTTCCTTATCATCATCATCATAATCATCATCTTCATCATCAACGTATTTGTTATCACCATCATCATCTTGATCATCATCATCATATTCATTGTCATCATCATCAGTATCTTCATCTTCATCATCATATTCATCATCAACATCATTGTCATCCAATTCATTAGCATCTCCATTATCATTATCATCATCTTCGCCGTCATCATCATCATCATTTTCATTATCATCGTCATCATCTTCATCATCGTCATCATATTTTTCATCATCTTCATCATCGCAATTTTAGGGGGAGCTCAATGAATGAAGATGTCTACATGATAGGGGGAGCAGCCAGTTGAGTAAAAAATTAAGGATTGCTCCTAAGACCCATTCCAAGGACTAATCTGACAATTCAATATGATCCGAGCAAGTAGTAAAAACAAATACAACTTATTGGGCCCTGTGAAACCTCTTGTTCTTAGATTTGTGCACATGAAGAATCAAGACTTATGGGCGTAGCCTGGTGCCGTAAAAGAGGAAGATCCAAACTGAGTAGTTTGGTAGTTCCATAAAGTGAATTCTTTATAGGAGTGAATAATCACTCATAACCATTCTATTATAATGTTGGCGAAGCCTAGAACAATTTAGTGAAGACCAAGGTAAAGATCTTGTCATCACATATTCATCATCGTCAGCATATTCATCATCATCACCATCACCATCATGATCATCTTCATCATCATCATCATCATCATCATCATCCTCATCCTAATCATCATCATGATAATCATGATCATCATCTTCATCATCCTCATCCTAGTCATCATCATCACCCTCATCACCCTCATCCTCATCATCATCCTCTCCCTCTTCATCATCCTCATCATCCTCATCCCCATCATCATCATCATTGTCGTCATCATCATCATTTCATCATCATCATCATTTTCATCATCGTCATCCTCATCCTAGTCATTGTCATCATCATCATCGTCGTCGTCGTCGTCGTTGTCATCATCATCGTCATCATCATCATTTTCATCATAATCATCATCGTCGCCGTCATCATCGTATTCATCAGCGTCATCGTCACCGTCATCGTCTTCACCAGCGTCATCATCGTCGTCATCATCATCATCATCATCGTCGTCATCATCAGCATTCTCATTATCATCATCATTATCATCGTCATCGTTGTCGTCGTCATCTCCATCTTCCTAATCAACATCTTCATCATCATCATCATCATCATTTTCATCATCGCCCTCATCATCATCTTCATCGTGTTCATCATCTTCATCATCGTCATCATCATCATTTTCATCATCGCCCTCATCATCATCTTCATCGTGTTCATCATCTTCATCACCACCACCAGCATCATCATCATCATTGAATGTTGATTTATGTTCATCTATGTCTCCTTCCCAAAGGTTTGAAAATGATCTTATTTGAGGAATTTTGCAGGAGTGCCTTTTAGGTTAACTGGTTAGCAAGTTTTTCCACCATGGAGTCGTCAGATGGAGAGTGGAGTCGTCGGATCGACGACTGAAAGCGATTCTGTGGAGCGGAGATGCAAGGAACGATTTAATTTTGAGATTTGTGGAGTCCGTTAAATGGGTGTAATATTGGAGGGTCGAGATAGGCACAAGGTGAGATCAACGACCCTAAATCATTTCGCGTGGTGAACCTGCTCGGAGGGAGAAACTTTTTCAAATCGTGAAAAGGGTTAATCAGCGAGAAAATCAGATGGTTGAGATGAAGGCAGAGATAGATCTGCGGTCTCAAACAATTCCACAGATTGAACGAGTGCGGAGAAAGTTACGAATTCGATCCGCAAAAAGTGGTAGGGTCTGCGAAGATCTACAATCGGAACAAGATGTTGGGAAGATCAACGGGTGAGAAGCATTCCGCGATCAGAAGTTGCTCACTCGTTCAGATGAAAAAGGGTTAGCAGAATGTTAAAGTTCTCAAGGTTGAGCGGTCCCAATGAAGGTAGTTTAGAGATTGATGGTTGATATTGATCTCCCCAAATCAAGTTGTGCAATTTGATAGTGTTGAGTTTTGGGTATGAATATTTGGTGTATCAAGGGCTTAGATCCCAAAGATGAATAGATCTACGGTACTGAGTGCATGGAGAAACATGAGCGTTATGCAACATAAAAAAAACTATAATAAAATCTAAGTGGAGAAGACACCCTCGTGTACGATCTACCTTCCCGACAGTTAATTGATTTCCCCGACACCATTTGTGATACACCCACAAGATAAATCATCCCCGCAGCAGCGCCATCTCGCCCAAAACTAGATACCCATCATATGGATAGTATGTGAAATCAGAAAGATATCATGAAAATATAAGAAGTGGAACAGCGAATCTAATTGCCACATGTAGCAGGGGAAATGTAGCGGAAGAATGGTTCTGGTATCGTCGTCATAAGAGCGAAAGGGTCGTCACAAGAGCAAAGGGCCAAAACACGTCTAGTCCATATGCCCTAAAGTGTATGGTCGACCAGGCTACTCGACAATGAAATGTGAGAAAATGTTGACAGGTCATCCCCTTGTCTAGTTTTCCAATCCTATATAAACACCACCTTTTAGATCCATTAAGTTGAGCTAGTGTAGAAGCAAACTCGTGGTATCATTCTGCCAAGAGGTTCTAAGGATTCTGATATGTTTGCAATGGAAATATGGTTTGAGAATTTTGTTAGTCTGGGTGTGTTGTTGGTTGGTGAGCTTGATTACAATCCCATCTGTCGCCTTATTTTTTCACACCAAGGAAGCACCAACCATCGGGGAGCAGAAGTCATTCACCACTTTGAGAGATGCACCTATTCTCTGTGGGAGTGAATGCTCATACTGGAGCATCAAGGGCCCAAGGTCTTTGTCATAGCTTTCATGCATCTCGTCCGCCAACGTTTCCTAAGGTGGTGAGGATTACTTGAATGACAAGCCACTACAGAGGCTTGTTTCTGCCAGAAGCAAGGGGAAAGTTGTGAAGAAAGCTGAGCATGGAAAGGATATATATAAACTCCTTTTCTAGCTTTGAGCCCATGCAGAAAGTTTCCTTCAAGCACGGAATGAACACAAAGGGAAAGGACACGTTGCTGACTCGACGGACGGACAAGTGGTCGAGCCCAGTCAAAAATGAGCCACCAGAAGCATCTTGAGACGTCATTTTCACTTCCCACGAGTTCACAACGAGAAATTTCCCGCTGCAATCCAGACCAAGCAGGCGCATTTTCTCCATGATTTTTGTTTAAAGATATGTAAACCATGGTAGAAGTACCATGCTCTATTTGTTAATGTTTGATTATGACTGTAAACAGTTTCATATCCTATTTCAAGGATTAGCCTCGAGGTATGAGACATTATAAAAAGGCTCCCCACCTGGGATCAAATTTGAAGGGAAAGGTACCATTTCCTTTTGAAGCTTAATTTTTAGTGAATTAGCCACCAATTAGCTTACTGCCTATTGAGTTACAAGTGGTTTCCATTTTCATACATTGAGTTTCCCTAATCTTTATCATGATAATGGGGCTTGTGGTTGTTGTTGGTATGTATATATTCAATTAGCATTACTCATTGTATATCACATGGATGTAAGGATGAAAAATAGAACTTGGGGATGCATAACAACAACCATCATTTTCATAGATAAATTCATAAAACCAAAATCCAAAGAAAATATTTTAGGGTTACACATTACAATTTACAATTCTCATAAGGAAAAGAAAATCACTTACTTGAGCCAACTATAGTTGTGGAAGCAAGATAGCTAAGACACCACCCCGTGAAAAAGAATCAACTGTCGTTCCAGCAGCAACCATACCTGCAAATGCCCAAGTTAGACCAAACCCTAAAATATCCAAGGTAAAAAACTCTTGAAGAAAAACTACAACAATAGAGTTTACCTCGAGTTGCCATGCCAAAATTGCCAAGGTTGCCATGCAAAAAACAATGAGACAACCCAACTATACAAAATCCACCCTTCCATGAGGAAAATTTTCAGAAAAGTGGTCAAAATTGGTCCCAACAGCCTTAGTCAAAAATGGTCCCAGCAGCCTTAAGAGAATGCCTTCCACAATTCATGGTTTGAGAAGAAAGCCTGAACCATGGTACCGTCCTATAGCTAGTTGATTTAGATACCTATTCATGATTTGAGTTTGCTTTAATCTTTCTTGAGGAGAAAGATACAGGCCTGCCAAAACAGGGTTTTTCACCGGTGGATGCAAAAATGGCTAAGTAGCCTTAGAAAGATGCCCGCCCTAAATAATGGGTTAATAGAGTAAATGCCCACAACACATGGGGGTATTGTAGATTGGTCATCGGCCTACCTAACCATGTATTCATATTGTCTTCAAAGTGGATGAAGAAAAAGTTATGGACCTGCCAAAAGGGTGTTTTAGGTAGATTAGACCAAATTAAGAAATTTGTCTAAGTATGGACTTGGTGTTAAATCTGCCCAAGTGGCCTTAAGGAAATTCCTGACATGCCTCATAGGATGATGTGAAAAATGTATTGAGAATGTGAGTCTCTAGAGTGTTGTATGGAGCATACAACCATGTCACTTGCCTCACCAAACTACAACATATATTTAAGGAAGAATTGGTCCCAGCAGCCTTAAGAGAATGCTTGCCACAATTCATGGTTTGAGAAGAATGCCCGCACCATGGTACTTTCCTATAGCTAGTTGTTTGGATACCTATTCATGATTTGAGTTTTCTTTAATCTTTCTTGAGGATAAAGATACAGGCCTGCCAAAACAAGGTTTTTCACTGGTTGATGCAAAAATGGCTAAGTAACCTCAGAAAGATGCCCGCCCTAAATTATGGGTTAGAGTAAATGTCGGCGGCACATGGGGGTCTTGTAGATTGGTCTTTGGCCTACCTGACCATGTATTCATATTATCTTGGAAGCGGATGAAGAAAAATTTATGGACCTGCCAAAAGGGTGTTTTAGGCAAATTAGACCAAATTGAGAAATTTGTCTAAGTATGGAATTGGTGTTAAATCTGCCCAAGTGGCCTTAAGGAAATGCCTGCCATGCCTCTTAGGATGATGTGAAAAATGTATTGATAATGTGAATCTCTAGAGTGTTGTATGGAGCATACAACCATGTCACTTTCCTCACCAAACTACAACATATATTTAAGGAAGAATTGGTCCCAGCAGCCTTAAGAGAATGCTCGCCACAATTCATGGTTTGAGAAGAATGCCCGCACCATGGTACCTTCCTATAGCTAGTTGGTTTGGCTACCTATTCATGAGTTTATTTTTCTTTAATATTTCTTGAGGAGAAAGATACAAGCCTGCCAAAATAGGGTTGTTCACCGGTGGATGCAAAAATGGCTAACTAACCTCATAAAGATGCCCGCCCTAAATTATGGGTTAGAGTAAATGCCTGTAGCACATGGGGGTCTTGTATATTGGTCTTCGGCTTACCTGACCATGTCTTCATATTGTATTGGAAGCGGATGAAGAAAAATTTATGGACCTGCCAAAAGGGTGTTTTAGGCAAATTAGACCAAATTGAGAAATTTGTCTAAGTATGGACTTGGTGTTAAATCTTCCCAAGTGGCCTTAAGGAAATGCCCATCATGCCTCATAGGATGATGTGGAAAATGTATTGAGAATATGAGTCTCTAGAGTGTTGTATGGATCATGCAACCATGTCACTTTCCTCACCAAACTACAGCATATATTTAAGGAAGAATTGGTCCCAGCAGCCTTAGTCAAAAATGGTCCCAACAGCCTTAAGAGAATGCTCGCCACAATTCAAGGTTTGAGAAGAATTCCCACACCATGGTACCCTCCTATAGCTAGTTGGTTTTTCTACCTAGTCATGATTTGATTTTTCTTTAATCTTTCTTGAGTAGAAAGATACAGGCCTACCAAAACAGGGTTTTTAGTGGTGAAAAACAAGAAATTCAAGGAGCGGTAGTTGATATCCAAAAGATGGATGTTGGGAATCCTATAAAACCTGATGTCATTATAAGAAGTGTGAGACAAGACAAAAAAATTTAAAAAAATTCCTAGATGATCGAAATGCAACATTGTATTCAAAATGGTGAAAGAAACTTATGTTGCAATAAGCATTTCCAGTGATCTTGCCGAACTAAAAATTTATTCTATTGTGCTAACATTTATGTTACCAAATTTTGGAAATGTAACAAATGATGGAAGGCATATTAAATATTTATTTATTTTTCAGTAATAAAATTACATTTGTTTTATGTGTTTGCTTATATTTTGTAAATTTTGGTCTTTTTTAGGCCAGTTCTATAGGCGTTACAGTTTTAGGTTATTCGCTGAAATTTGGTTGCATGAGTAGAATTGTATGACATTGTTCCAAAATTCAAATTTCAATTTCATTAGATAAAGAAACTTACATAAATACAGCAATACATAGCATCAAAATTCGCATAAAGAACTTGAGAGTTCTCAATCCATCATCCCCATAATATCCCTACAATATCAACAGTTCCAAGCAAACAGCTAGGATCTGCCTATGTCACCAAATCTACTGACATCTCATATCCACTAATCACTATCACTCTTTTGATTTCTTACAAATTCAAATATATTTGCCTACAGTACACAAGTTAAGTTTTCAATTTTGATATTGTTAACTTTCTGGCCTGTTATGAACACTTATTGAAAAGTTAAATTCAAAATTACCATTCACATTAAATGCATAAAAAACATATACAATATTGCCGAGAAATACACACACATATATAAATTTATGTATTAAAACTTGAAATGTATTTACATGCACAGCATATATAAATAATGTTATTCCATAGTTCTAGGTTGCTTGGGAGGTTTAGGCTGCAAGTCCTCCTTTTCAAGAGAAGATAAATTTGTACATTCTAGTCTCTTGGCTTATCTAGAAGCTTCTGGTTCTTCAGAAGCTACAGCAGGTGCATGTTCTGATTTTCGTTCTAATTCTTTCACTTTTGTTGCACATTTGTGCAAACTTTCTCTCAATCTATCGTTATCTTGGATGTACTTCTTCATCAATTCCACATTCTTCTTATTTTTCTCTTCGTGTTCCTTTTCCTTTTGTTGAAGACGGTCATTTGCATGTTTCTACTTAGACTGAACTTGGGTCAATTTTTTCCCGAGCTACTCTGTCTCTGTCTCCAAATCTTTTGCCCTCAATTTCGTATTGTCTAGAGTATACAAAATTGCTACTCGCTGAAGCATGTTGTTCTTCTGCGGAGTGGCAATTTTGGATTTCAGATATTCTATCTCAGACTTACATCCCAAATGTTGCGATTCTCTATCCTCTAGTATTTTTAATATGAGCTCTTTAATCTCATCATCCCTCTCGGATAGCTTGTTTTCCATTGTTTCTTTTATGGTTTAGCACGCAAAGAGATCAACTCTAGCATTCATTGTTGCACTAGCATTCATTGCTGCACTAGCATCCATCAAGGACTTCTATTGATTTCTTAAGAAGGCATGATAGCTTTGTAACCCCTTTTTGACTTGTGCATGAGCTCGTATTACATTAAAAGCTACATCCATTTCCTTCTCTCTGTTTTGCAGGGAACTCTCATACCTTATTAAATCCTGTTGGGTTGTTGACATATCATAAATTTCACCAGAAATCAGATGCCTACTCCTTCCGTTACCAATTTCAATTTCTTTTAACTTTTCAACTCCACTAGTCTGTAGTTCTGCAATAATCTTTTCGAGTTCAACTATTTTCCCTTTCAACTCTTCATCTTTATTAGCAATTATGTTTTTCATGTTTTCCTCTTTTTTCTATATTCATTTATCTCAAGTTGATGTTTATTGTACTCTTCGGCAAGGTTGTTTTTAAAGTCACCCTTCATTATTTCAATTATTATGTTTAACTTACTGACTTCAGCGGTAAGTATTGCTTCCTGACCGATAACAATGCTTAGAGGGGGGATGTCCAAAACCTTCGGTCGATGTTTCAGCTCATCTTCCAGTCTCCTTATGGTTTCTTCATCTTTCTTCCGAAAAACCATATATTATTCTCTACATTTCTCATTTTCCTTTCTAAATTCATCCTGAATTTTCTCTAGTTCCTTATTCAAAGACTGAAGAACAAAGTCCTTGACTGTTATTATCCTTCTCAAACTGTCCACAGTATTCATAAGGGATCCTTGTAATCTTGCAATTTCCTGTAAACAGGGAAAATTTTTAGGAGGCTTCAAAAAATGGAATTTGGCAAAAAAAAAAATTGGAAAAAAGCATTGAAAAATAGCGCCTACCTTTAAGAGGTCCTGAATTTGCATCTGCTTAATCCTACAGAGTTCTACGCTATGTATTGCGGTAAGATACCAATAGGAAAAGTTTTTTCTATGAAATTCAGCTTCTTCTTTTAAATGCAACATTTTATTGAACAGTAGCTTAAAAACAGTTTTACCATCAAAAAAATATTTTGGAGAGGAAGTTTTCTCGACTCCCAACTGTGGAGGTGTATATATAACAAGTGGCATTTTTGCACGAGCATAAATATCATCATCACTATGCTCCTCATGTTCATTAAACTCAACATCATGCATCTCGTTTACATTTATTTCTCTACCTTCATCTAATCTGAGAACAATTGAGACAACATCAAATTCTTCAGGGTCACTTCCCATACCTTCCATACAGTACTCAAAAGGCTCTTCAAGGACTTGTACATTGTCCTTTGGAGATTGTTGAGGAACTTCCTGGTTAATTTTGTCCATTTTCAGCCTCTTAATGTATGTATTTTTAAATCTGCTTCCTTCTACAGTGCTGGGTCGATATAAGTCAATAATTTTTTGTAGTGTGCTAGGGTAACTGAAGTTCACTCTCTTCATTTTGCTCTCTTGCAGTGCAAAATGCAATTTTTTTTCCAATAGATGAGGTACATCTATGGCCATGTCTTCAACCCAATGAATCATCAACTTCGTACAATCACCTGAAATATCTTGCTTGTGGTGATTCATAATTGTCCTAAGTACAATTTGAATTAAGGTTTTGTACAGTCCTGGTGGAACATATTGCATCTTTAAACCATTCCGGGCAACCTTAACCATCTTTCCACATATTTTGTTTGCCATCTCACCCTTTTCTACTTTAGGGTTTTCGCTGCACCTGACAACAAATCAGGGTCCAGACAAACCCTCATCCCAAAAATAATCAATTCCTTTGACTCATCATCATAACTAGAAATGGCATTATCTATCTCTTCATTGTTGAAATTGAACTGACCGAAAAGAAAATGATGCACTCCTGCTGTGACCAGGACATTTAGCATACCTTATGGCTAGCTGGTTCTGTCACTCCATGCCTTAGCGCTCTCTCTGAATTTTCTGACAATGAACCTCTCACAGAATATAATGACTGTAGCCTTGATTTTTCAACCAATTTTGCGCAATTGAAACCATGCCTTGATTAGAGGCTTCTTCATGTCTTTCTTTGATTCTTTAAGAAGAAGGAAGCATCTTCGCATCCACAGGCAAAGATACATGTTGTTGTGTTGACCCGGGTATAATCGAAATTTGGAACTGCCCTGTCCGATAATGAGGATTCATTGTTAGACTGCCAGTTGTATTCTACACTTGCCATTTTTCATTTGAACTTCTTTTTTTCGTGGCTACCTCCTTCCAATGGCATTGTCGAGCACTTGGAAATTTGGTTGGTGATCGATAGACTTGGCACTGTATAATCTCGTTACCTTCATTTTAAGGACAGTTGTATTCCCATTCTTGAGCTGGTAAATGAACGAGTTGTCTAAAGAAGAGAGGACTGTTTTATCTTTATTTTCTGTTGGTTTTTACTAGTTTTCTTTGGTATGAAGATTTATGGAATTTTCAAAACTTTCAAAAATATTGAATTTTCAAAACTTTCAAAAACATTGCTAAATCTTATATAGTGTTGGTGTTTGATGTTTTCTTATTACCTGATTTTATTTCTGAACTTAAAATCACCCAACAAACAACACAAAAATTACAAATTTTGTAGATTAAATTCACAGAAAATCAGCATAAAAATCAAAAAACCCCAAAGTCCCATAGTTAGACAGCTCCGTAAATGAATGCTTCTACAGCTGTTCCATCTTGACCGATAGTGCGTTAAGGTTTTACAAGCGTTTGCATTTTATTTTTATAATTCATGGGAATTATCCCACGTTGCTTCGAAGAGATAAGAATTTGTTGTTTAAATGTGTCGATGAATAGAATAGTTTTAACTATGGTGCATAAAGGTTATCACCTTATGGGCTCTTCCCGTCGGATTTGGAGTTTGGGCATTAGATTGACTTAGACGGCCTAACTTTTTATTTTTATTTTGTTTGTTTATAAATAATTATTATTATTATTTTTATTTTTTATAAAAAAATTATTATTAGTATTTTTGTTATTTTTGTTATTTTGTATTTTTATAAATTATTATTATTTTTTTTTTTATAAAAAATATTATTATTATTATTATTGTTAATTTTTTATTTTGTATTTTTATAAATAATTATTATTTTTTATAAAAAATATTATTATTATTATTGGGATAAATTTTTATAAATAATTATTATTATTATTTTATTATTTTTTATAAAAATTATTATTACTATTATTATTGGGATAAAAATCACTAGTAACATGAGATACAAAATATTTCTTTTTTATAAAAATCACTAGTACTTTGAGGATATATATATATATTGATGAAAATCACTAGTACCTTGAGGATACAAATATTTTTTTTTTTGATATGAGGTTACAAATTCTTTTGCCATGTGATAACACCCTCAACTTGCTTGGTTTCAATCATAGCTACCTCATTTTGGGTCACTTAATGATACGAAGGTTCCCAATAATAGGATACTTCATTTGATAAAAATCACTAGTACCCTCAGGATACAACTTTTTAATTAAAATTTATAAAAATATTTGTCATGTGATAACATCCTCAACGTGCTTGGTTTCAATCACAACTACCTCCATTTTTTTGGATCACTATAATGATATGAAGATTCCCAATACTGGGATTCTTCATACACCTTGTTTGGAGGTGAATTACCCTTATGGTTTCTTCCATGGTGCTGAGAAGAAAGGTTTTTGTGGATAAGGTATGATTTTAAGTTTCAAAATGGGGCACATTATTAAGATGTGGTTGAAAGGGTGGGCATGCACAAATACAAAAGTCGAGCTAATTTTTTGTGGATGGCTAAAAGAAGAGGAATAGTCAAGATGTAAGTTATGGGAGATTCTAAGGCTATTATAGATTGGGAAAAGGAACTTTCAAGTTTTAACATACTTTCTCTTGAATAATGGAATAAAAGAACTAGAGATTTGATTCTTAGTTTCTTCGATATCTCCTTCAAGCATATCCCCCAGGAATTTAACAAGCACGCAGATGATCTTTCAAAATTAGTTGTTTGGGAAATGGATGGCATAATCCATTTTGAAGAATTTATGGATGAAACCTTAATTGATGAAGGTTCTATTTTTGTGTTCTAGTCTTTCCTAAGATTGATAGATGGTATGTTATTTGTCCTCTGCTAGTTTAGTTTGGTACCATTATATTTTACAATCTTGGAGATGGTATTGGACTTTGATATTGTTGAAGAGTTTGTGCTTTTTGTAGGCAATAATGTTGGGAAGAAGTTGTAGTTTTTTTTGTTGATCACAGTTGAAAAATAGTGCCATCTCAGCACTATTTATGCTCTGTTTTAAATGGAACAAATGTAATTTTGATTTTCATAATAACAAGTTACTTTTTTTCTTTCTTAAAAAAAATTGCTCGATATTGTACTACTCATTTTGACCATGAGGTACCACTTGGATTATATTACCACTGATCATGATCATAATCGAACACAACCAATTGGTTCTAACTGCCCACTTACTCTTGTTATCGCTTCTTCTGAGTCATAATTGCAAAATATCAACACCTCACACAAGTATAGCCTTCATGTTTCAATGCCATATAAGTTCCAAAGTTTCTATTAATATTTATGATTAAAGTTTTGAAACTTTATGTCGAGCAAATTTTCTTTTCGCGGAATGAGTTTTCCCAGTTTAGTTAGCTACTTATGTTCCAACAAATTCAAGACAATCAAACTTACTCATGTTTTCTCAAAAACAATTAAAACGAGTTTATAAACAACTTAAAACTAAAAATCCTAAACTTTATTTATTTAAATTCATAACATATTTCAAACCAAAATAAATTTTAATTTTTTATTTACCACTCAAAGCTCCTCCATAACACATACAATTTTACATTCCATAATTTGTATGCAATAAACAATCATTATATGGTTTTCATTTTTCCATAACGTTAAATAAATAAATTGTATAAAGTCCATCTTCCAAATAAAATTTCAATTAGTCTCCTCTTTCATTTTGTTAGATTCTAGAAATCGCATTTATTCTTCAAACAATATTTTAGGCTAACGGAATTGTTTCCCATCTATCAATGGAATGTTTAATTATAGTAACCATGGAATTCACTCTCTTAATATTGGTCCCCCTCTCACCTTTCTCATGTCATTGCTAGCATTGAGCTAAAAGTATTTGAAAGATGGATTTTTTTAATAAGAAAATAATAAACAATTATTACATATCCCCTTGTAATAATATCTTTTCAATGCAAAATGTTATAAAATGACACGATGTTAAATATGGTCACCCATGTTCACAATAGTTGCTTTATGCATCTCGTTCTTGGAAAAAAAATCTATGCACATATAGACATATTAATATCTAAAAGGAATATTTATTCATAAATAGAGCAGGGATTCTACTATAGGGATTCTACTATTAGAGACACTGGTTTGTGTTTCCTTTCAGTTACTTTCTGATCCATGGATTTTATTTTAACCAAGTTCTGAGTTGATTTGCTTCTTGTAACTAGTCAATGTTGTCGAGCATATGGATTCCCAAAATGGACAACTTCCATTTTCTCATGGTGCTCTGAAGGGATCTCTTGATTTGGTTAACTCAAGAGAAAGGCCTCATTCTTTCTCCAACATAGATTTCTGAAAACGAATTAGAGCCTCCAACGAACATTCTTCCTAGAAAAATCACATCATTTTCTAGGACAACAGATGTTGTGCGTGTTGTTTCATCGGTGGAAGATGACTTTTTTTGTTTACTACATGCAACAACTACAAATACAGAAACATTTATAACAATGATACTCGCCAAATATAGTTGTAGCAATAATGACAAGTATTCGTTTGGTATTATGGTATATGAAATTGTTTGGTGATTTCTTCTTTATTCAATTATATGTACAAGAGGTTTCTAACTTCTATTATTACCAAGGAAAATGAGAGGATAAAGTAAAAAATCCAATCTTCATGCAGGTAATGGAAACACCATTAGTAGTTATTGGTTATACATGCATCGTCTCCACTAACGTGGAAGTTCCAATCGACACTCTGTCATCTTAATATGAATTTAATAACAACTAACATGATTAGATTCTATTAACAATAAGATAGTTCCATATTGCACCAAATTTCTGCTTAACCCCGTGGACTACAGATCTACAAAAGTTGTCTGATTGTCAAATCCATTGATCTACCACACAACTAGTCTATGAGGAAAATAAAAGAAACATTATGAGGAAAATAAGAGAAGCATGACAAACCAATTTCTGGTAGCACTCTCAATCTCACTTTTTGTCCTCTTCACATCAATGGTATGTTATTAAAATGGTCACATGCCTAAGGGATTCCACATATCCCTGCAATATTTGGAACAAGAAATTCATTGGACTTTATTCTACATAGGTAAAATTGACTAGAAGGTGTTTGTAATGGCCTTTCATGTGCACATCTAGGATGATTATATGATCTGTTGATGAGAAGGGTGTCAGTACTAAATGGAGTATAAAATATTATAGAGAAAACTTAGGGACCTACTACAAATCAATTTCCCTATTAGGTTATCTCCTTGAAACCAAAACTTATGATAATACTTGTATGCATGAATTTGGTTGAATCATCTTGCAATTTTGAAGAAAACCCATAGAATATCATGAAAATCATAACACGGCAAGAACAAAGGATGGAATAGTTCTTGAAGATAAGTCAAAAGGCACAAGCATGAAGGCATACAAGAACATGTGGATTATAGATGAAGAACAATGTGTGAAGAATGGCATGCACATAAAAGCACAAAAAAATGAAAGGAATAGCACATATAGGAGTTCAAAAGGAAGGTAGTGTTGACACAACAACATAGGACAGAGGATTTTCTTTTCTCACTCCACTAGAGAGGAGATAAATCTTGGCATATGGTGCAAACACGACACAAATTCATAAATAAACACATAAAATTTGTTGTACAAATGTTTCAGGTAAGATGAGCTCTGGTTCCAAGATCTTGAACCATGCTCTGACACCAAATGTAGCAACCCTCCATGATTTTCCCTTTTAAAATCAACCTCGAATCCATTCAACATAAATACAAAATCAATTTTCTTAATTTTCTTAATAACATTAAGATATTTTTAATTGAAAATGAGGTTGCAACCATTAAAGGCTAACCTATTTCTTGTGTTTCCAATCACCATCAAGTGTCGTATCTCCTCATCACGAGTCGCATCGCTTTATGTATCATCAATCATATTTCCAATCCGTGTATCCCTTGGTTGACTTCCCTTCTTTCTCCTTATAGGTACTCTTATTCCCCATGGACCCCCAAGTTGCAACGAGGTTGTATGGAAGAAGCACAATATCCACACGATTGGAAGTGGAGCATTTCACTTTTGGGCCTCCAAACCTCAACCTCTTCCAAGGACCGAAATATTCAATAAGTAACTGTAATTTTAACAATCCTCAACCATCACGTAAGAGGAAAGTATTAATGATCCAAGATACAACAACAAATGATCCTCACTCATCTCCTTGTCTTTGTTTTATAAAGTTTCTTAGTTTATATTGCATGTTCATGCATGTGTGCACTTGAGTCTTCTTTTCCTACATGTGTGTGTGCACTTGAATCTTAATATTCATTTAATTGATTTTCTAAGTTTTATTCACCTTAATTAAAGGGTGTGTTTTAGTTTATATTCTCTTTAACTAATCGTTTTCCTTCATTATGCACATGTTCTTATTTTAAATTAATGTATTTTTTTATTCTTGGCATGCACATAATTATTTTATTATTTTTATTCTTAGCATGTACATGTTTTTTATTAATTTAATACTTATCATTTTCTAAATTATTTTTCTCATTTATATTTTATAGGTTCTATATTTTAATTTTAATTTTACCAAGGTTCTATTAAGGGTACCATGGTCATTCACATGCCCTTCAATTACAATTCACCAAGGTTTTATCAAGGATGTCATGATCATGCATGTGCCCTTCAAATAGACATTTTTATGCAATGGGGACATGATACGGCGATTGAGACCATGTTAAATCAAATCACCCATGTTTTGTTGAGAGACTAATGGTAACTGAAGAATAAGGTTGACACCTCATTGCATGCTCCTTAGTCAAAACCTCATGAGTGATCGAATATGTCACCTACCCTCACAAAAACATGCATATCACGGGAAAAAGTCTCACTCACTTTTCAACCAGTCGCATGGAAACTTTCATTATTTATGGCATGGATTCCCCCATACAACTTCATTACCCATGTGTGGACTGATTGGAAATCATGATCCTGTTCCTACATAGACAAAATCGATGTGCATCAAATAACTCATGAAAAAATTAATCAAAATTTTAATTTATTACATTATATCACCCGGTATGATATCTAGACTCAATCCAGAGTCTATGTGGCATTAACACCACTCTCTATTTCAAAGTGCACCTGTGTATCATCTATCACACTTGGAAGAACACATCAAATAATCTAACAATCATTGCAATATATATGCTTTCATTGTCATTCCATTCATCATATCGCTAATGGTTATAGTCACCATACACAAATCCATTACAAACATGTATTTCTAACATAAGTAAAATAATACGATGATCATAACGTAACATAAAGGTTTCAAGTCTTAGCATCAACCTGGGTCATTTGTGATCAAATTCCCTCAATTCATAACTTAACATTATCAAATAATGTCTAAGAAAAATGGGGCATTACACATGTTCTGTACTCTATTCAATTTCGACATCACAAAGCATATGATCATGAAATCCTAAAGGGGGATTAGATTCAAAGAAATCGATTTATGTTTTAAGAAACTACTCACGAGAATTTGTGCTATCACAACCACTTAATTTGTGATTGGTGAATGTTGATACATGATGGCATGTAATGGATCATAGCGCTCTTTCTTTGAAGTCCCCTCAATGTCTTGACATCTAATTCTTCATCAAATTCCATTATTGTTACCTCTTTAATTTATATTCTAGCTAGAGTAATCTCAAAAAATACTCCATAGAAACCACATCCATGCTCAAATCAAAACCTGACATGAAGGCAAAGGCATATACCCTTACAAATGTGTAGAAATTAAATCTTTAAAAGGAAATAGTAAATGATGGCATAAGCATGCTTTACAAATAAGAAGCTTTGATCTTCCTCATGATTTTTATCTTATTGATTATAGGGTCTCAAGCCTTACATTCATGAGTCTTTGCTGCTAGACTCTGCCTTGGTAATGAATATTGTTGAATACATCAAAGTTGAAAACACCTCTACCAAAGTGACATGTATCAAATTTTATATATACATATACATATATATATTTAGATATCATCATGACATTTTTATTTCTTGGAGACAAGAATTTTAGCTAGATTCATGGTTTCTTAGGGAAAATTCGTTGCAAGTTGCTCGATCCAATCAAGTAATTTCATACACTTGCATATAGGTTTAGGACTCCCCTGTGTTATTATGCATTTGAACCATTCTCTATCCAAATTCATGATAGGGTCAAACATGTTGGATATTGGTGTGTCAGACATATTTAACTACATTTTGCACCATTCTGACATAAGATCCTACCTAACGTGGGTAACCATAGTCAATACCCCTTTATCATTTTGCTTTCGATGCCGAGTTTTCTCAATATGGGATTGGGAGCCTTTATAGTTTTACCATGACTTTGAAAATAAATCACATGCCTCTCTTTCTCATATATTTTTGTACATTCCCTATAACGATCCCATTTTTGTTCATTATAAATTTTCCTTTGCCCACTGCTACTTGCAGATGCCTAATGCTTCCTTGAAACTTTCATACTTCCATTGCATTCGTCATGTTTTTCATCAGTTGCATGCATTGCATTTTCATTTTGGATTTTGTCCTTGAAATAAACATGCTAATGAGTGTCCACCTCTTTCTCGGTACACTTTTTGCATTTTGTTTTACATGGGTATATTCTATGTGCTTGGAACATAGTTTCTTTCCCTTTCCCTATGACACTCATTTCTTCCATTATACCATAGAGTTGTTATTCTTTTTCAAGATTATAATATGAAAAAGACAAAAAAATAAAATGTTTTGAAAAATGCATGAGAAAGAGTCAATTCTTACTTTTACTCTAGAAGCATTGGTTTCACCCTTGAACAAAGCACATTGTCCTTAGTTTGTCTATCAGTGATATGGGTTAAGTATGTATTTAGGAAATTAAACTCTTTTATGAATTGTCTCCCTCGGTTGGTTATTATTCCAGTCATTAGTCAGAAATTTGTCGATGTCTCATATGTCACAGACTTATGTTCTCATTAATTCTTGAGTATATTTTTCCTTAGTCACTTGTTGTGTAGAGTTTTTGTTCAAGATAATTCTTTAACCTGTGTTTCCTAAAGAAAAAAATGGCAAAATCATAAACTTTCACTTTTAGGAATTTTGTCAAACATTTAACAACTTATGATTTTAAATGTAAGCTTAACTCATAATCATTTATCATTCAAAATACCCATGATAAATATTCATCCACATAGGAAATGAACATCAATATCATACACAATCAATTTTAGTCAACTTGACCCGGGTAAAACCCAAAACGTAGGAAAACCCTAGAGAGAGAATTTGATCATTTTTTTCTTCCTAGGAGAATAGAAAAAAAGACCAAACTGAGTAAATTGTTGTACCTTTCCTTTTTACAGTATTACACCTCGATTTCTATGCAGTTGTACGGCTCCCTCGCACATGTCAAATTGAAAGCTATTGTATGGTTTAGTTCAAACTGAAATAAATGTTCAGAAACGTTGAAAGTCATGCCAAACTACAACAAATTTCATCCACACATGCCAGACTTTAATGTTGTACGGTAATGACAGTCCCTCCTTGGAATGCATGTCACTATACCAACATTTAATGATGTATGATTTGAGCATTAATTGATTTCAATATTTCTTAGAATTGTGCCATAATTATTCCCTAGCATTCTTGGAAATCGTGCCCTTCCTCTCTTTGATGAAAACTACCCTTCTTGTTCAGTTCTCCCTCTCTCCTTTTTCTAGTGCATTTTTATTTTTGTCCCTTCATTTCATTTTATACTTCATTTCCTAGTAACTAGCCCCTAACTACCACTTCAATGGCTAGTATTAATTTCTTAGATATAGGGATCTCATTAAATTCACTTTTAAATCATAAAATACAAATATAAAATGCATAGCTTAAACGGGAACCACAACTTAAATAAATCATAAACTTTTATTTATTTACAAAAGGTCACTTTGTACATAAATAACTCACTAGGAACAAAATACTTTGTCCCCCTCATTATAAGCACACACAAAAATATGAGGAAGGACATCTAGAGTTAAATATTTCAATGCTCCCTCCTAACGAGCGAGGCCCTTCTAAAACTAACTATCTATCCATATGTGTTCCCTGTCTCAGCTCCCTACTGCTCTAGAACCTTGAAGATGAGTGTCTGAACTCAAACTAAAACTTTGAACCCTGAGACTCTACCTGAGCCTCTTGAACTTTCTCATTATTATTGTACTAGATGAGCCTCCTGCCAGTACTCTGAAGATATCCACTCTCTTCATTTGAAATCAATTGATGAACTAGAGATTCTTATCTGTCCTCAGAATTTTTCTTGGATAACCAGCTTCCTGATCCTAAATGCACAACATGTCCCCATCGACACATAAACATGTCCCTCCTATCGTCGAGAAGACGAGTGGTACCAACTGGATCTTCCACTCGATAAAGGAAGATGTGTCCATAAGTGACCATCAATCCAAAACCGTCTTCCTCCAAGGATGAAACCGAGAGTTTTATAACTCCCATCCTAGGGACAAATAGGACCCCATGCACCTCTAGAACCTATCCAAGGTCTAGTTGGAACCTCGCAGTTCCAACACCTCGAACTGCTACCTCAGGTCTATCAACATTTATCTGCATAAAATGCCCTAGGCCCAACTTTGTAATAATATGAAAGACACTATACAAATTGGTCATATGTCTATTTGAACCACTATTAATTATCCAAGCATGATCAAATATTGATCTTCCCGCAATGGAATCAATGGAAGCCAAAGAAAACTCTAGTTCAAATTTCATAGCATACTCCTCCACTGCAACAAATGTTGTTGTATCTTTCTTCACTTTCCATTTCTTATCCAAACATTTAGAAGCATAGTGTCCATACTTATTTCAATGGTATACATTTTATTTTGCTAAGATCCTTCTTGAAACCCTTATTAGCCTTCCCATTTCTCTTACCCAAAAGAGCTATTAAATTGAGCACATAGATCTATGGATCAACACAAAACTCACAAAATAGATCACACAATTCACTCAGCAATTGAAAAATGAAACAATGCAAAAATGGCTTGCAACTATGAATTCTTTCATTGATCAAAAGTAATTAGATAATAATTACAATGAAGTACAATGGCTAAATAACCACATGCAATTCGAATTTATTGGACTCTACTTGACTGAATGGTTAAATGGCCTTTTCTAAATCATTATCAGAGTTCATCGGAGTTCAAAATCCAAACTCAAGTGTCTAATTTAGTGTTGACTAGTCTAACTAACTGAGGTAGGTGAGTAAATGTGCCTCACTTGCATGCAGCCATGCAATCCTACCGCTAACTGAATAGAACCGAGTGTAGTGAACTTGAACTGAAAGTAACTGACTCCTAACTGATCTTGACTAGTCACCAACTGAACTCAACTGATGGAGGTTGGTATCGGCACTTCCAGTGGCTACTAATTTGTAGGGATTGATCTAGGAGTCTCCTAAACTGATGCACGCAAGTGAAATCAGTGGCATTTGGACTCAATTAGTGTTCCCCACACTTTAGCAACTGGTGCATGTTCCCCAATTAGGCCAAGTGGACCTAATGGTGCTAGTGACTAAAAATAGACTGAAAGGACTCTCGATTTAGACATGACTCCTTATTTAGACATAATGACAAAATTGGACAAGGGAGGATTAATAATCCTAACACCCCCCTGAATGCTAACTTGGACAATTTGTGGGCCCTGGTAACTAAGACCATAGGTCACCCATTACAGCAAGTAAATTAAAGTAACTGCTCAACACAAGGAGCTAGGGAAAAAACCACATGGGAAAAAATCCCCCCCTCTAACTAAGCAGATAGAATCAAGATTCAAGTTTTAAAAACTTGAAAATGTGTTGCTGCAATCTCTATGATGTAGCAAAGCAGCATGCATGATGTTCTGGGCATAGGTATCCTAGGGCCTGGCATGTAGACTTCACCATCTTCTCCCAAAATGATGATGGAAGGAAGGAGCAATGTAACCTCTACCTCTTGCTGGATGAAGAGGTGTATGATCCACTCTATTATTCTGAATGTAGTGAGACTGAGCCCTTGCCATGTAGCATCTTACAGCGAGTCTATTTCATCTCTCTGAAGGAGTTAAGATTGCATGACATAGTGCAAGGGTATTTCTCTTCTGAGTGTCAGATGGATTTCCAATCATCTTACTAGCTTCCTATTTGGAAGGAGGGACTGGATCTGGATCTGAATCACCCTGAATCTCAATCTCACAAACTGATACAGTTGGATCTGCAATACTAGTGGAAACTGCAAAAGAAGTAGATGAAATGTTTTTACCTTCCCTTGCAAGTAGATGCTGAGAGTGCACTGGTTCTGAAAATGGCATGAAATGTTAGAACTCATATGCCTTGGAGCCATGATTTGCAGCACCCTTCGCTATGATGTTCCTAGTATAGATATCTGTGATCTCCATTGGGTCAAGACCAATAATTACTCGCTTTGGAGAGCCAATATGAGTCATTTGATATATAGATAACAGGTTTGCAGCTAGGGAGGGAACATAACGAACATCTTTGAACTTTCCATGTTCAAGCTTGATAGAGCCCTTCCCTTTGGCTTGAAATTTACTGCTATTTCCCATTTGAATACTAGGACCATTAAAATACTACAAGGAAGAGAATGATTCTTTGGATGCAACCATATGATTGGAAGATCCAAAATCAATGAGGAAGGCATATACTGTTGAACAGCTAGCCTTCAGTGCATGGCATGTCTCTTCATGTTCTTAAGTTTCTTTTCTATGGTCAGCATTCCTTGCGCTAGCAGGTACAGTAATGTTATGTTTCTTCATAAGAAGAGACATCTCATCAATTGTTCTTCTCATACAGGCGCTTTCTGGATGAAACCCCCTTCCATAGTATGAACATAGTGTATTTCCTTTGCCATTCTTCTTGCTTCTCTTCGAACCTGAAGGCTCTTTTGACTGCTCTTTCTCTACAGGAGACTCATCCTTTTGCTTCCCTATATCATTCACTACCTTAGGTCCTCCTGCAACCAGTGCTTGATCTATGGAAGATCAAATGATCCCCATTTGTATCAACTTATCATGCTCATGAGTGAGAAATTCAATGAAGGAGTTAAGAGTAGGCATCTTCCAGTTTGGAGTAGAGAGCTTCACAGAATGAAATGTTGATACAAAGACTGAATAGTTTGCACCAAGTTTGGAGAGAATGGAAAGGATGAGTTGATCATCCTCCTTGTCAACCTTGCACAGCTTCAATTTGAACACTAGATGCTTGAATTTTGTGAAGAATTCATTTAGTGTTTCGAAATTGGCTGGATGGAGAGAGATCAGCTCATTCTCCAACTGATATATACTTATATTATCCTTCTTGTCAAATAAGGAATCAATATTCTCCCAAACCTCCTTGGGAGTCTTCAATTCATTGATTTGGAAGAGAAGATCTCGAGATATTGAGAGGCACAAGCATGTGTAGGCTTCATCAAGCCTATTCCGGTGCTTTTCTTTGTCAACCTAATGAATTGGCTCTATCTCTGTCTCCATTGTGAGTTTGAAGAGTCTTTTGGAGCGTAGCTACATCTCCATGTCATCCTTCCACTGGTGATAGTTGAAAGGAGTGAGAAGGTCCATTGGAGGTTCCATTTAGAATGCAAAGGAGAGGACTGAGATGCTGTAGTGAATGCAAAGAAGGAGACTGAGCTGCTTGTAGCGAATGCAGTGAAGAGGATGGATAAACCTGTAAATCACACAATCAAATAGACAAAATAAGGTTGATAGTCTATACTTTTGGAATTTCCTTCACACCCAGCATAGTTGATCAAGCAAGCTTGATCAACAATTCCTTAACTTGGGATATTAAGTGGTAAATTCTCCACTTCTGGTGCAATACTGGAAGGAGCAATTTTGCTCAAAAAAACTTTTTGATCCAAGTATGTATCTATAGTAGGAGAAGTGCCTTGTCCTTCTGAGGCTCTGATACCATATTAAATTTAGCACATAGATCTATGGATCAACACACAACTTACAAAATAGATCACACAATTTACTCAGCAATTGAAGAATGAAACAATGCAAAAATGGCTTGTGACTGTGAATGCTTTAATTAATCAAAAGTAATTAGATAATAATTACAATGAAGTACAATGGCTAAATAGCCACATGAAATTTGAATCCATGTGAGGAAATTTGAATTGATTGGACTCTACTTGACTGAATGGTTAACTAAACTTGTCTAAATCATTATCGAAGTTCATCGAAGTTCAAAATCCAAAATCAAGTGTCTAATCCATTGTTGACTAGTCTAACTGACTGAGGTAGGTGATTAAATGCACCTCACCTACATGTAGCCATGCAATCCTACCACTAATTGAATAGAACTGAGTGTAGGGAACTTGAACTAAAAGTAAATGACTCCTAACTAAGCTTGACTAGTCACCAACTGAACTCAATTGATGGAGGTTGGTATCGGCACTTCCAATGGCTCCTAATTTGTAGGGATTGATCTAGGAGGCTCCTAAACTGATGCATGCAAGTGAAATCAGTGGAAGTTGGCCTCAATAAGTGTTCCCCACACTTTAGTAACTGGTGCATGTGCCCCAATTAGGCCAAGTGGACCCAATGGTTCTAGTGACTAAAAATAGACTGAAAGGACTCCCGATTTAGACATGACTCCTGATTTAGACATAATGACCAAATTGGATAAGGGAGGATTAATAATCCTAACACCCCACCTGAATGTTAACTTGGACAATTTGTGGGCCCTAGTAACTAATACCATAGGTCACCCATTACAACAAGTAAAGTAAAGTAACTGCTCAACACAAGGAGCTAGGGAAAAAAACACATGGGAAAAAAGGCCCTCCTCTAACTAAGTAAATAGAATAAGGATTCAAGTTTAAAAAACTTGAAAATGTGTTCCTACAATCTCTGTGATGTAGCAGACCAACATGCAAGATGTTTTGTGCACAGATATCCTGGGTCCTGGCATGTAGGCTTCTCCATATTCTCCCAAAATGATGATGGAAGGAAGGAGGAATGCAACCTTTTCCTCTTGCTGGATGAAGAGGTGTATGATCCACTATATTCTTCTAAATGTAGTGAGATTGAGTGCTTGCCATGTAGCATCTTACAGGGAGTCTATCACATCTCTTTAAAGGAGGTAATATTGCATGACATAGTGCAAGGGTCTTTCCCTTCTAAGTGTCAGATGGATTTCCAGTCATCTTCCTAGCTTCCTGTTTGGAAGGAGGGACTGGATATGGATTTGAATCACCCTGAATCTCAATCTCATAAACTGATATAGTTGGATTTGCAATACTAGTGGAAACTACAAAAGAAGTAAATGAAATTTTTTTACCTTCCCTTGCAAGTGGCTACTGAGAGTACACTGGTTCTGAAAATGGCATGAAGTGTGAGAACTCATATGCCTTGGAGGCATGATTTGCAACACCCTTTGCTATGATGTTCCCAGTAGAGATATTTGTGATCTCCACTAAGTTAGGACCAAATACGACTCACTTTGGAGAGACAGTATGAGTCATCTAGTATATAGATAACATGTTTGCAACTAGGGAGGGAACATAAAGCACATATTTGAACTTTCCATGTTCAAGCTTGATAGAGCCCTTCCCTTTGGCTTGAACTTTCACTAATACATAATATCAAAATTGCGAAGGTTTTTTGTTGTTATTTCCACGTTTTTTCGTCTCAATTGCGACAATAATGGTCTCTATGTTTCGTGGCACTTATTTCGTGGATATAACGACAAGCTTTACAATACGTCGATATAGAGATGAAAACTAGCCGCCACGTGTCTTCTATACGATGGCCTTGAAATTTTTTTTTTTAATTCATTTTCTAAGTTTCGTTGCTCTACCGACACAATTGTCATCCCTACAACGATGAAAAATATGGCCAAAAACTGTTAGGCAAAAAAAAATTTCCACGCCAAACCATGGAACACTTTCGACGAACGTTTGTCGCTCTATCGACGAATTCTAGAATTTGAACAGAATTTTCTTCCATGCATTCGTCGCTCTAGTGACAACATTGTCATCCCTATAATGACGAACATATGGCTAAAAAATTTTAGGAAAAATTTTGTTTCCACGCAAAACCGTGGAACACATTCGACGAACTTTGGTCTCTCTATCGACGAATTCTGGA
Organism: Pseudotsuga menziesii; assembly: GCA_001517045.1. NCBI lineage: Eukaryota > Viridiplantae > Streptophyta > Pinopsida > Pinales > Pinaceae > Pseudotsuga > Pseudotsuga menziesii. The sequence goes on along the minus strand of LPNX010728827.1, from coordinate 412,270 downwards.
ATTTGAACGAAAATTTCTTCCACACAAAACCGTGGAAAACCAATCACTTTCGACGAAATCCGCAAGTTGAATGGTAATGTTTCCACAAAAATGCGTCTCTATAGCAACGGTATTCCTGGAAAGCCACACCGGGTTTCAACGATTTTTCAATACTTGCAATGAAAGTTCGTCGATATTGAGACGAAACCTGGAGGTTTCAAAAAAAAATTAAAAAACCGTGGAAAGGCACCTTCCTTTCCACGGTTTTGGGTCTTCAATAAGTGCTTGTGAAAAAATACATACTATATTTTAAAGACAAATAAATGGATAAAATATAACACAGGAAAGGTGATTTATAGAAAAGAAATATATCGGGAAAGTAAGATATAGGAAAAAACATATTGAAGTAAAAGGGAAACAATAAATGGGAAGTTCAGGAGGGAGGTCAAAAAGTGTTAACTGACTCTAAAAAATAAGGCATAATGATTTAAAAAGTGCCCAAAAGTACTCAAAGTGGCCCTAAGAACCCGAATCATTCCCTCAAAAACTATTTTCCCATTAGGATGCACCAATTCATAATAATTGGCTAAAATACATAATTAGAGGCTAAAGTGGCACCTCTTAGAGTGGATTCTATGACAAGGTAGGAGGGTACATATATAAAAATACCATCGATGAAATACGTTGTAAGAACCATAGGCATCGTATAAACATTAATTAAATGGTATTCTAAGCACCACTGAGAGCTGATTTCTATGATAAGGTAGGGGGTACATCTATAAAAAATACCATCGATAAAAGACATAGGCACGACTGGGCTCAGATCAACTTATTGTCATTCAAAATTAGGTTAGGCCTACTGGGGCTTAAAGAGTGCACAAGGGCTTGGAAGGATTCCCACAGAGCTTGGAAGAAGTCCGCAGAGGCCTGTAGATACCCGCAGAATCTTGAAGAAGCCCACAAGTCAGAAGTAAAGGAAACCCATGTTCTGAAGATGAAGGGAGCCTAAGCTTTGAATATTGAGGAAGCCCCGAGGTGTAAATGAAGCTAGAGAAGGTCAAGCCCACAATTTATGGAAGAGATGAAAATGAAAAATTGATCCTTCTTATGCAACCACCTCAAGCATGGCCAAAATCGGTCAAAGTTAGTACCAAATATGCCCGAAAGAAGAAAAAAAATCCCTTGAGCACATGATAGGAAAGTGTTGCACCTGCAACCTTTTTTCCCAAATTTTTCAAATTTTGGACCCTCCTTTTGATTTTATCTTGATTGGGATTGTTTGGTTTCCTGAAACCTCTCTTTCATCTGCTATAAATTTTGATCTTTTGAAGTCAGAAGTAAGGCCAATTATTTTCCTTTAGTTTCGAGAAGACTGTGGAGTTTTTGTTTTATTGTTCGGAGCTTAAGGTCTGATTTTTTATGATTTTATTTATCGTTGTTGGAGGTCGGATGATGAGTTGACTGTTTGTTTCCGCTTTGTCGAAGGTTGAATGAACTAATATTTCCGTCACCCAGCCGAAAAGCCTTTCGTTTTATTTAAACACTTAACGTTTTTTTATTTTTCGCTTTCGGAAGTCAGTTGAAGAATGAATCAGGGCATTAGTCTTTTACGTCGCCGCCATTTCAAAAGGAATATAGTGAGCATCCCGACAGATAGTTCTTTTTCTCGTCGAACCCATGGCCTTTATTTTTTTGGTTCTATCGTTCAAATTTTTTGATGGTCGATGACTTTGTTTTTCGCTATCGGAATGTTTTTTCACTTTGATCAGAGGGTTTTCCCTTTGCATTGCCGACACTGCAAAGACGTTCATGTTTAAAGTTCTGACCCGTAGCATTTAGTCCTTCCGATCGCCAACAGATTGTATTTTGTCACGGAACCATAGTTGTTTGTGAGTCCGTCGTTGTGGTTTTCGATCAGACTATATTCCCGATGCATTAGTGGTTAGTAGTTCTGATCATCGACGCATAACTATCGGTAGCGTTTAGTGCTCAGGATCACCGACACTACGGAAGTGTTGAGGTTTGAGTCGTCGATGCATAGTGCTTAGAGCTTCCGATCACCGACGGTTTTATGATCCGCGGAGCTCGTAATCTGTTTGTCGCCCACCGTTGCAGCTGCCTAGTGAACTATCCACCCGACTGCTAGTCCTTTTGATCACCGATGGCTTTATGTTTCACGGGACCCGCAGTTGGTTTGTTTCCCACCGTTGTGACTACCTATCAAACTATTCTCCCAATGTTTAGAGCTATCGAACATCGATAGGTGTTTTTTTTTCCCGTTGTCTTTTTCACCAGGGGATTATATATGTGTTTTGGTCCAGTTAGGGTTTTTTCCATGATGAGGAGCACAGTACAGAGTCTAGTGTAGCGGTAATGTGGTTCATGAGGAGTCTATTCTATTGGGGTTGTGATTTTGATTACAGACAGTGGACTTAGAGGGTTTTAAGACACAAATTTGTACGATTTTCTTTGACGTTTTTCTTTTCATGCATTAATACTGTGTATAGTGTATTTTTATAGAATTCATATGGAGGAGGTAAATAGCTTGATACAGTTTTTGTTATTTTGGTAAAAGCTTAATGGCCTAAGAACATGCTATGTTTATGACAGAGATTTAGCTGAAGAATGAAGAAGTAGCAAGCAAGAAGCAGAGATAAAGAAAAGAGAAGAAGAAAGTGAGGGTCTAAGATTAACAGTATCTCAAAAAAACCAACAGATTACTAAGCAAATTGATAGCAACAGAGGCTCGGGCTTGGAAAAAGTTCGTCAGCGACCAAGTTGGTCCCTCTTCATAAAGTGCTCTTAAATTTTAATTTAAAATGTAACATATTGTATAAATTATGAGCACATACTACAAGACAAAATTTTGGAACTGAAAGGTTGAGGAAGCCCAAAGGTCATCGAGGGGCAGCCCAAAGGTTTAGCTTTTTTGTATAAATAAATGAGAGTTTAGATGTAGAAGGGACTTTTTCCCAGATCATTTGTAAGAGTATATTGTAAGAAAAACTATTTCCTTTTGCAATAAAGAATTACAAGTTTCCTACTAGAGAAAGCTTGGTGGAATGTTTCAAATGTTTTGCTATGGATCAGTTAAATGTGAACTATTTCGTTTTCATATTACTTCCACTAACTATGAGATCATTCTGACTCCGTGGATTTCTTCATGTTATGAATGTACTCTGGTTTATTTTGTGAAATTTCCACTGTGAGTAATGAAGGTTGTCATAAACAATAAGCTATCTTGTTGTTCATATTTTTATTAATGTTCATGTGTTCTGAAATAAGTAACAGCTATCTGTAATTTTTCTTAATGCATGCGCAGAAATACATTACTCATTGTTAGCTGATAATTATGCTCCCTAGGGATAGGTTAGTTAGTTAAATTTAGTTTCTTGGTGTGTGTGATTTAGATGCGAGAGAGTTAAGACGAGAGGTAAGAACCTACGCATCACGTTGTGACACTCCTCGTTATCTCTATCATTCTGCATTTTTAGATAGGCACTTGCACATCATACTTAAACACAAAAAACTAAAAATATACATTGTGGACCGGGCCGTAACCGGTAAAACATTTTAATTTGTTACTTGGCCTACGGTAGCCCAACCGTAAACTGGACGGATTACCCATACCAAACAGTAACGGGCTAGTTGGGAACGTTTATTGGGGAGAATCCCTAACTGTCGTTACCTGCGATTTTCTAGGCCTCAACAGTTTTTGGCGCTAGAAGGAGGGCCACCAGTGCATGGCTAGCTGAGGAAACTCATTTCCTCAAAATTACTCCACCGGTGATAGCTCTGAAAGTAGTTTGTTTCACACATCCACTCCTGAAGATAAAGAGAAAGGCTAGTTGTATCCTGTAGATAACGAAGTTTTTGATGATCTGAGAAGAATTACTAGGGAATATGCAAAGAAGATCGGAGGATTACCGATTATTTCTGTCTTACCCAAAAGAGAATATCAGAAGAAATATCGCCCTAAATTAGAAGATTCAGTGTTGGTAGAAAACCTTGAAGAACTGGTAGAAGCAGCCCTACAGGAAGTTGACCAACCTTTGAATCAATTGGATCCAGATACACCTTACTATTCACCTGTTCATACCCCTGTTCAATCACCACCTCATTCCCCACTCAAAATTATGGCTCATGTAAATGCAAACCAACCACCTCCACCACCTGCTTGGAAGGTTAGGTCACCTTTAAACCTGGCAGCTCCCTTGCATGATTTGCCTCAAGCTTTTGACAAAATGTTACCCAAGTTTGAACCAGGTGAAGGAATTTTGGTAGATGATCATTTACAAAGTTTTTACCTGGCTATAGAAGGATTACGAGCTGGGGAGCATGAAGATGTAGTGTGTAGATTGTTTCCCCACACTCTGAAAGGAAAAGCAGCCTCATGGTATTTTGCAGTTACTGCAAATTCGATCACAGATTGGAACACATTTGAGATATTTTTTAGAAGTAAATATGTAGTTCAGAAAACTCATGTAGCCTTAATGAAGGGGTTATGTGCTCTAAAGAAAGAAAGAAAAGAAAAGGTACATGATTTTACTCAAAGATTTGCTGCTTACCTAAACAATTTTATTGCATTAAATAAGCCATCTGAAAATGCTCTAATAGAATACTATACCTCAGCCCTTGGGCCTGATATAGCCATGTTTGCCAAGAGATCAGTGAGACCTACACTAGCAGAAACTTATGAGGAAGCTAAGAAGGTAGAGGCTGAGTTGGAAAGCATAGAAAATTATCCTGAGCAGTCGGAAGAAAAGACTTTTGGAAGCAAAAAACCATTATTACTGACTAACCCTAAGGATGAGCGGTCACAGAATTTTGAAGGGATGTTGAAGATGATGCAAAAGTTATCCAACAGAGTGATAGATTTAGAGAGGGAAAGAGAGGCTCACAAATCATATAAGCCTTATTATAAGGAAAGGGAAGACAACAGTCAACCTAAGCCCCCTCCACATAGTCCTGCAGCAATGAATTTAACTGACGTAGGCATGGATAATTTTTGTACTTTTCATCAACAACCTCATTCTGAGAAGAATTGCCCCCAATGGATAAATTCTATGACGTTGGTAATGAATCAGTTATTGGACTCCAAACTAACAGAAACTAATAAGGAGGAAGAAAAGGACAATCAATCCATAGAAAAACAAGAGGAGGATACTCTAGTTTTTTGGGACTGTGTTTCAATGTTTGATATAGAAGAAGAGAATTCTCTGAAACAAGAGGAAACATCAAAAACCAATGTGACAACAAGAAGTCAGAGTTTGTTAAAAGAAGACAATTCAATACTTCCAAAGATCAAGAAACTTCAAGAAAATATGAAGAAAATGCAGAAGAACACTACAACTGATAAAATACCTGAATTTACCATTTCAAGTCAAAATCCTAAGAAAATTAACATGCCTGTTAAGCCTATTGAAGACAAGGTTGATAATGTCAAGAAGAATCTCAAAGCACCTAAGATGGGGTATGATATTGTGGAAGACATTAAAAAAGTTAAAGCAAATATCTCATTATTTGAAATGTGCAATGTACCTCAGCAGAAAGAAAAATTGTTAAAAGCACTTGAATTACCAGAAGAAGAGCTTCCTACTAACAACCAACCTGAAGTAGAAGTTGTTGAAGCAAGTGTGGGAGGTAATTCTAAGCTTAAAACCCCACCTTTTCTCCTAACTTTTGATATTTCCAACTATAATGTGCACAACTGTTTAGTACACTCAGGGGCATCAATCAATGTTATGCCACTTTCAGTCTGCAAGAGAATTAATGGACAGCCTAAACCATCCACTTGGCAGGTTATTCAATTAGACAGGATAGCTGTGAAAGTAATAGGAGAAATGGAAGATGTTCTAATTTGCTTATCTACAAATGAGAAGGTATGTCAGTACATCGATATTGTAGTAGCAGACATACATGATGTTTATGGACTTGTTTTGAGTCGAGACTGGTCAGCAAGGCTAGATGGATACTTTGCATCAAGTTGGTCACATCTATGGTTGCCTCATAAGGGAAGTCCCAATTAGGTAAAAATATTAAGAGAGCCTCACATGAAGTACAATGTTACTCGGATGGAGGGAAAAAATGAACCAGTGAATTCTTTGTTGGGAAATTACTCCATTGAATTGGAACCGAGAAATTACCTAGCTAAAGAAGCCAGCAGTACACCAGACACCCAGCCCGATCTCCTTCGATTTTCATGGGCTGATGAGATTGACTGTAAAATAGTAGATTTAGTTTCAAATGTGGTTTTTAATTCAAGTTCGGTAGAACTAGATAATGGGTAGGCTCTCAAACTTTATTTTTCTTGATTATCTTGTACATAAATAAACTGATTGGTTTGTTTTATTTTTTATTTATTTTGTTTGTTTAGTTAGGGTTTGTTTGATTTTAATAAAAAAGCACAACTTTTGGTTGCATGGAGTTCATCAGAATTCTGGATTAACTAAATCCTTGATTATAAGACTGTGTACTATTGATTTATTTGAAAGAACTTCTTCTAGTTTAGCAGTTTTCCTAAATGGCTATGAACACATTGAAGTCCTACTTAATCCTTGTAAAATAACTCAGGATAAAAAGGTTTGGAGTACTATTTTGAGGCTTCATCCATCTCACATTTAAAATGTCTTAGGGGGTGACAGCAAAAGACCCATGGAGAGGAAGCATGGTAAATAGTATATTATATTTAAATGATCCCATGCCAAGAATTGAAAGCCAAAAGGAAAATAAGAGTCAAAATCTCCTAAGAAAAGCAATATGTATCAAAACAAAGTACTGAACCATATGAGTACAAGATTGCCAAAGTTCTTCTCCGTCCGTGAGCTGAAAAATCAATACATCTCTCACACAAAAGGACACTATGCATAGAGGAGCCTGAATAAAAAATTCAGAAAGAAGGCATGTAGGAGGACTCATAAAGGACAAAAAGTTCAAAAGCACAAAAGTGCGAAATGGCATGGGAATAAGGAACAAACGAATATTTCTGTTTACCATATGTTACAATCTTGTGGTGTCCAAGCTAGGAGCTACCCGATGACAAAGGTAAAAAATGAAACTCATATTCTTGGCCTCAAAAGAGTTATCTAGACTTTGAAATCTTGGTTTCCATTTTCCCTAAATTGGACTATCATCAATGATTAAAAGTACATACATCTACCATTTGGGAAATCCAAACATCTAGAAGAATTCAACATGTTGGTATTTATTGTCAAAACAATATGTTGATCAAGGAAGATATTGTCCAGAGATCTATGTTCGCCAGGTAGTCGCCAATTGTTGCAGCTGCAACCTTTTTCCCCAAATTTTTCAAATTTTGGACCCTCCTTTAGATTTTATCTTGCTTACGATTGTTTGGTTTCTTGAAACCTGTCTTTCATCTGCTATAAATTTTGATGTTTTGAAGTCAGAAGTAAGGCCAATTATTTTTCTTTAGTTTCAAGAAGACATTGGAGTTTTTGTTTTATTGTTTGGAGCTTAAGGTCTGATTTTTTATGATTTTATTTATCGTTGTTGGAGGTCGGATGATGAGTTGACTATTTGTTGCCACAGTGTCGGAGATTGAATGAACTAATATTTTCGTCGCCCAGCCCAAAAGCCTTTCATTTTATTTGAACACTTAACGTTTTTTTATTTTCATTGTCGGAAGTCGGTTGAAGAATGAATCAGGGCATTATTCTTTTACGTCGGCGTCGTTTCGAAAGGCATATAGTGAGCGTCTCGACATATACTTCTTTTTCTTGTTGAACCCGTGGCCTTTACTTTTCTGGTTCTATTGTTCAAAAATTTTTATGGTTGATGACTTTGTTTTTCGCTATCGGAATGTTTTTTTACTTTGATTGGAGGGTTTGTCCTTTGCATTGCCGAAACTGCGGAGACATTCAGGTTTAAAGTTTCGACCCATAGCATTTAGTCCTTCCAATCACCGACAGATTGTATTTTGTCACGAAACCATTGTTGTTTGTGAGTCCGTCGTTGCGGGTGTCGATCAAACTATATGCCTGACGCATTAGTGGTTAGTAGTTCCGATCGCCAACACATAACTATCAGCAACGTTTAGTGCTCGAGATCGCCGACACTACGGAAGTGTTGAGGTTTGAGTCACCGATGCATAGTGCTTAGAGCTTTCGATCGCTGACGGTTTTATGATCCGCGGAGCTCATAGTCTGTTTGTCGCCCGCCGTTGCGGCTGCCTAGTGAACTATCCACCCGACTGCTAGTCCTTCCCATCGTCGATGGTTTTATGTTTCACGGGACCTGTAGTTGGTTTGTTTCCCGCCATTGCGGCTACCTATCAGACTATTCTCCCGATGTTTAGAGCTGCCGAGCGTCGATAGGGGTTTTTTTCTCCCGTCGTCTTTTTCACCAGGGGATTATATATGCGTTTTGCTCCAGTTAGGGTTTTTTCCAAGATGAGGAGCACAGTACAAAGTCTAGTATAGCGGTAATGTGGTTCATGAGGAGTCTATTCTATCGGGGTTGTGATTTTGATTACAGACAGTGGACTTATAGGGTTTTAAGACACAAATTTGCAGGATTTTCTTTGACGTTTTACTTTTCATGCATTAATACTATGTATAGTTTATTTTTACAGAATGCATATGGAGGTGGTAAATAGATTGATACAGTTTTTGTTATTTTGGTAAAAGGTTAATGGCCTAAGAACATGCTATGTTTATGACAGAGAGTTGGCTGAAGAATGAAGAAGTAGCAAGGAACAAGTACAAATAAAGAAAAGAGAAGAAGAAAGTGAGGGTCTAAGATTAACAGTATCTCAAAAAAACCAACAAATTACTGAGCAGATCGATAGTAGCAGAGGCTCGGGCTTGGAAAAATTTCATCAGCGACCAAGCTGGTCCCTCTTCATAAAGTGCTCTTAAATTTTTATTTAAAATGTAACATATTGTATAAATTATGAGCACATACTACAAGACAAATTTTTGAAACTGAAAGGTTGAGGAAGCCCAAAGGTCACCGAGGGGCAGCCCAAAGGTTTTGCTTTTTTGTATAAATAAAGGAGAGTTTAGATGTAGAAGGGAATTTTTCCCAGATCATTTGTGAGAGTATATTGTAAGAAGAACTATTCCTTTTACAATAAAGAATTACAAGTTTCCTGTTGGAGAAAGCTTGGTGGAATGTTTCAAATGTTTTGGTATGGATCAGTTGAATGTGAACTATTTTGTTTTTAGCTTACTTCATTAACTGTGAGATCGTTCTAACTCAATGAATTTCTTCATGTTATGAATGTACTCTGGTTTATGTTGTGAAATTTCCACTGTGAGTAATGAAGGTTGTCATAAACAATAAGCTATCTTGTTGTTCATATTTTTATTAATGTTCATGTGTTCTGAAATAAGTAACAGCTATCTGTAATTTTTCTTAATGCATGCGTAGAAATACATTACTCATTGTTAGCTAATAATTCCGCTCCCTAGGGATAGGTTAGTTAAATTTAGTTTCTTGTTGTGTGTGATTTAGATGCGAGAGAGTTAAGACAAGAGGTAAGAACCTGTGCATCACATTGTGACACTCCTTGTTATCTTTATCAATCTGCATTTTTAGATAGGCACTTGCACATCACACTTAAACACAAAAAACTAAAAATATACACGGTGAAGTCTAAGTTTAAAACCCCACCTTTTCTCCTAACTTTTGAGATTTCCAACTATAATGTGCACAACTGTTTAGTAGACTCAGGGGAATCAATCAATGTTATGCCACTTTCAGTCTGCAAGAGAATTAATGGACAGCCTAAACCATCCACTTGGTAGGTTATTCAATTAGACAGGATAGCTGTGAAAGTAATAGGAGAAATGGAAGATGTTCTAATTCGCTTATCTACAAATGAGAAGGTATGTCAGTACATCGATATTGTAGTAGCAAACATACCTAATGTTTATGGACTTGTTTTGAGTCGAGACTGGTCAGCAAGGATATATGGATACTTTGCGTCAAACCGGTCACATCTATGGTTGCCTCATAAGGGAAGTCCCAATTAGATAAAAATATTAAGAGAGCCTCACATGAAGTACAATGTTACTCGGATGGAGGGAAAAAATGAACCAGTGAATTCTGTGTTGGGAAATTACTCCGTTGAATTAGAACCGGGAAATTACCTAGCTAAAGAAGCCAACAGTACACCAGACACCCAGCCCGATCTCCTTCGATTTTCATGGGCTAATGAGATTGACTGTAAAATAATAGATTTAGTTTCAGATGTAGTTTTTAATTCAAGTTTGGTAGAACTAGATAATGGGTAGGCTCTCAAACTTTATTTTTCTTGATTATCTTGTACATAAATAAACTAATTGGTTTGTTTGTTTTTTGTTTTTGTTTTTTTTTAGTTAGGGTTTGTTTGATTTTAATAAAAAAGCACAACTTTTGGTTGCATGGAGTTCATCAGAATTCTGGATTAACTAAAATCCTTGATTATAAGACTGTGTACTAATGATTTATTTGAAAGAACTTCTTCTAGTTTAGCAGTTTTCCTAAATGGCTATGAACACATTGAAGTCCTACTTAATCCTTGTAAAATAACTCAGGATCAAAAGGTCTGGAGTACTATTTCGAGGCTTCATCCATCTCACATTTAAAATGTCTTAGGGGGTGACAACAAAAGACCCATGGAGAGGAAGCATGGTAAATAGTATATTATATTTAAATGATCCCATGCCAAGAATTGAAAGCCAAAAGGAAAATAAGAGTCAAAATCTCCTAAGAAAAGCAATATGTATCAAAAAAAAGAATTGAACCATATGAGTACAAGATTTCCAAAGTTCTTCTCCGTCCGTGAGCTGAAAAATCAATACATCTCTCACACAAAAGGACACTATGGATAGAGGAGCCTGAATAAAAAATTCAGAAAGAAGGCATGCAGGAGGACTCAGAAAGGACAAAAATTTCAAAAGCACAAAAGTGCAAAATGGCATGGGAATGAGGAACAAATGAATATTTATGTTTACCATATGTTACAATCCTGTGGTGTCCAAGCTCGGAGCTACCCGATGACAGAGGTAAAAAATGAAACTCATATTCTTGGCCTCAAAAGAGTTATCTAGACTTTGAAATCTTGGTTTCCATTTTCCCTAAATTGGACTATCATCAATGATTAAAAGTACATACATCTGCCATTTGGGAAATCCAAACATCTAGAAGAATTCAGCATGTTGGTATTTATTGTCAAAACAGTCTGTTGATCAAGGAAGATATTGTCCAGAGATCTATGTTCGCCAGGTAGTCGCCAATTGTTGCAGCTGCAACATTTTTCCACAGATTTTTCAAATTTTGGACCCTCCTTTTGATTTTATCTTGCCTATGATTGTTTGGTTTCTTGAAACCTGTCTTTCATCTGCTATAAATTTTGATCTTTTGAAGTCAGAAGTAAGGCCAATTGTTTTTCTTTAGTTTCAAGAAGACGGTGGAATTTTTGTTTTATTGTTCGGAGCTTAAGGTCTGATTTTTTATGATTTTATTTATCGTTGTTGGAGGTCAGATGATGAGTTGAATATTTGTTGCCACAGTTTCGAAGATTGAATGAACTAATATTTCCGTCGCCCAGCCAAAAAGCCTTTCATTTTATTTGAACACTTAACGTTTTTTTTTTTTTTTCATTGTCGGAAGTCGGTTGAAGAATGAATCGGGGCATTAGTATTTTACGTCGGCGTCGTTTCGAAAGGCATATAGTGAGCGTCTCGACATATACTTCTTTTTTTCGCCGAAACCGTTGCCTTTGTTTCTCTGGTTCTATTGTTCAAACTTTTTGATGGTCGATGACTTTGTTTTTCGCTATCGGAATGTTTTTTGACTTTGATCGGAGGGTTTGTCCTTTGCATTGCCGAAACTGCGGAGACGTTTAGGTTTAAAGTTTCGACCCATAGCATTTAGTCCTTCCGATCACCGACGGATTGTATTTTGTCACGGAACCATAGTTGTTTGTGAGTCCGTCGTTGCGGGTGTCGATCAGACTATATGCCCGACGCATTAGTGGTTAGTAGTTCTGATCGCCGACGCATAACTATCGGCAACATTTAGTGCTCAGGATCGCCGACACTATGGAAGTGTTGAGGTTTGATTCACCGTTGCATAGTGCTTAGAGCTTCTGATCCCTGATGGTTTTATGATCCGTGGAGCTCATAGTCTGTTTGTCGCCCGCCGTTGTGGCTGCCTAGTGAACTATCCACCCGACTGCTAGTCCTTCCCATCGCCGATGGTTTTATGTTTCACGAGACCTGTAGTTGGTTTGTTTCCTGCCATTACGGTTTCCTATCAGACTATTCTCCCGATGTTTAGAGCTGTCGAGTGTCGATAGGGGTTTTTTTCTCCCGTCGTCTTTTTCACCAGTGGATTATATACGCGTTTTGCTCCAGTTAGGGTTTTTTCCACGATGAGGAGCACAGTACAGAGTCTAGTGTAGTGGTATTGTGGTTCATGAGGAGTCTGTTCTATCGGGGTTGTGATTTTGATTACAGACAGTGGAGTTATAGGGTTTTAAGACACAAATTTGCAAGATTTTCTTTGACGTTTTTCTTTTCACGCATTAATACTGTGTATAGTTTATTTTTACAGAATGCATATGGAAGAGGTAAATAGATTGATACAGTTTTTGTTATTTTGGTAAAAGGTTAATGGCCTAAGAACATGCTATGTTTATGACAGAGAGTTGGTTGAAGAATGAAGAAGTAGCAAGGACCAAGTAGAGATAAATAAAAGAGAAGAAGAAAGTGAGGGTCTAAGATTAACAGTATCTCAAAAAAACCAACAGATTACTGAGCAGATCGATAGTAGCAGAGGCTCGGGCTTGGAAAAAGTTCATCAGCGACCAAGCTGGTCCCTCTTCATAAAGTGCTCTTAAATTTTAATTTAAAATGTAACATATTGTATAAATTATGAGCACATACTACAAGACAAAATTTTGGAACTGAAAGGTTGAGGAAGCCCAAAGGTCATCGAGGGGCAGCCCAAAGGTTTTGCTTTTTTGTATAAATAAAGGAGATTTTAGATGTAGAAGGGACTTTTTCCCAGATCATTTGTGAGAGTATATTGTAAGAAGAACTATTTCCTTTTGCAATAAAGAATCACAAGTTTCCTGCTGGAGAAAGCTTGGTGGAATGTTTCAAATGTTTTGCTATGGATCAGTTGAATGTGAACTATTTTGTTTTCAGCTTACTTCCATTAACTGTGAGATCGTTCTAACTCAATGAATTTCTTCATGTTATGAATGTACTCTGGTTTATTTTGTGAAATTTCCACTGTGAGTAATGAAGGTTGTCATAAACAATAAGCTATCTTGTTGTTCATATTTTTATTAATGTTCATGTGTTCTGAAATAAGTAACAGCTATCTGTAATTTTCTTAATGCATGCGTAGAAATACATTACTCATTGTTAGATAATAATCCCGCTCCCTAGGGATAGTTTAGTTAAATTTAGTTTCCTGTTGTGTGTGATTTAGATGCGAGAGAGTTAAGACGAGAGGTAAGAACCTGCGCATCACATTGTGACACTCCTCGTTATCTCTATCAATCTGCATTTTTAGATAGGCACTTGCACATCACACTTAAACACAAAAAACTAAAAATATACACGGTGAACTGGGCCGTAACCGGTAAAACATTTTAATTTTTTACTTGACCTACAGTATCCGGATTGTAAACCGGACGGATTCCCCATATCAAACAGTAGCGGGCTAGTTGGGAACGTTTATTGGGGAGAATCCCTAACTGTTGTTACCTGCGATTTTCCAGGCCTCAACAGAAAGATACATGTTAATCAACAAAAAATTGACTACTTATTTATATTATTTTACTATGCATGATCTCATATAACAAAAAATTCAACATATACCACCTTTTGGCATTGATCAAAAGTAGGTTGCACAGTTGAGCATGAAATTTGTAGTTTAGAAACCATATCATAATTGCCTTGGAGACACTCCTCGTGAAATATCATCACTTGGTCTACTACATGTGAAGAGCTACTAGTGATAATTCATCATACTACAAAAAACATAAGGTGCATTGAATTCGTCTTTATTGAAAAATAAATAAATAATAAAAAATAACTCAACCCCTAAAGAAAGAGAGTAGTTGTTCACCTGGAAAATCTATGTAGGATCTTTGTAGTGCCAACTGGTGGTAAGTTGTTTTGATGTTGCTCATTATTGGAAGAGGTGAATATGAAAAGTTGATCCTTCTTATGCAACCACCTCAAGCATGTCCAAAATTGGTCAAGTTAGTATCAAATATGCCCATAAGATAAAAACAGTCCCCTAAGCAAATGATGGGAAAGAGACATGTTAGTCAACAAAAAATTGACAACTTATTTCTATTCTATTGCTAGGAATGATCTCATGTAGCAAAAAATTCATCATAAATTACCTTTTGGCACTGAGAAGTAGGTTGCACAGTTGAGCATGCAATTTGTAGTTTAGAAACCATATCTTAATTTCCTTGGAGACACTCCTCATGCAATAACATGATTTCATCTGCTACCTTTGAATATCTATACATATGAATTTATGGTCCGCGTATGTGCCATGCAAGAATTGAAAGTTTATCATCACAGTAATCAGAACGTGTAAAATAGTGCAACCAATAACCAGTGTTAATCATTTAAAGTGCCATTTAGCATATGATTTCCATATCTGTGTATGTGATAACATAGATATAAAATACTAACTTAATGAAAATTTAGTGCCAAGCTAACCATAATGTTATTTTCATTCACTTGATCCTGTATGTAAGCTCTGAAATATAAAATCATCAAGTCCCTTACCATCACCCAGCTCTCAATAGCAATAATTAGTACTAAGAACATCCAAAACAATACTCAGTAAAATAATGTCAGAATTATATCATTGTGCATTCAGAGATGTAAGGTTTCATATCTCAGTAAAAGATCAGACTTACATTTACCCAAAAAACTAATGCGAATAGGGCAGAAAATTAATCAAATCAATAAGATATATTTTACAAAATACACCACCATCTAAATAGTTTGAAATACTAACTTGTTTTCTGTTTTGAGTGTGCAGAGAAGGCAGCTAGGGCATACGAGGTCTGCAATACATATTGCAGAATTGTGTTTGATAAAGGAGACGGCTCGGATTGTGGGAGCAGCATGTTTGTGTTTTTAGGGTTTTACACAGAAATTCTTTTTTAGGGATTTCTTTTTTGATAAAATAAAAGTTACAAAAACATATAAAAATTAAGTCTTAACCTAGGGTTTCATCATGCCGAAATTATAGGAAGAAGGGTCGAAAAAGCCTAATTTCTTCTACGTGATTTTGCTTATATTTTTCTACGTTACTAAGAAGCATTTTTGTTTTATGTAGAAGGTTGTCTCCTAGTTTGGATGATAGTCTAAAAGTAGTTATTTACTATTGGTTGTATCTCTTGTATCTTAATAGAATGAAATAGAATTTAAGAATAAAGGCAAACACATTAAGGATAAAGAACACATCAAAACCCTTACCTTATCATTGTCCTTTCGCCAAATCCATTCGCCCATACAACTTGATAAGAGTTGTCCACGAGATGCTTTTCCATCACCAAGACCTGCATAAATCATCAAAGACGGAATTTTTATATGAGTAAATAATATATAAGCAAATAAACAGTCATTTAAATCCTACTACAAAGTCCTGTAGAAATCAATGAATCATGAAATGTTAAATTTATTAACAATTTTTTAAGAAATAGACATGCATTTAAAAATTTACAACCATCTTTAATACATAGTAATAAAAGAGTATTTATACCTTATTGAGCTCCTCATTGTTTCAAAAACAGTTTTATATTCCCTACTTAACAGGGCCAACCACGTGAAGGTGGAAGCTCATATGGCCCCTCTCCCCCCCCCCCCTCACATCGCTCTCAATTCCCCATACCCAATAAATGATGTTGTTTACATAGAAAACATTTAAACATTCATGCATAACTAGGCTAGTCATCAAAAAATATAAACATAAAAGCATTGAAGCATAATGAGGTAATTCGTATAAACAATGTTTTAGACTAACAACATCGATATACATCCAAATACAAGTCATGAATTTATACATCTACTTTTTCTTTGATTTTGGTTTTTTTGTGGTTTTTTTGCATTGAAATAACTGACGATAATTGGGATAGTATCATCATCATTTGGTGGATTATCTACAAAGCCATGTCCTACTAGTGTTTGTGCTTCCATCCCCTCTTGTATCATACTTCTTGTATGTCATTGAGTAGGGTGTGGAGGCATTTATGAAGGGGCGTGAACTGCAATAACGAAAATGGGCATATTGATATGTTGAAATATTATTGAAATTAATAATTCATCATTTTGATTAAAATTACAATATTTCTCTTTACCTGTCTGTGTAGATGTGACAACTGGTGTGTTAATTGTTTCTCTACTTGCTAATTCCTCTTGCGATTCACCCTCCTGAGCTTCACGGTCTTCGATTGAAAGAAGAAAATTTATAAGTATACGTCAGGAAATAAATATCTATAATCACCATAGATATTTCTATTCACAAAGCACACATACCAAAATCGCCACTCTGCTCCCCACTATCATGGGACATGCACACCCCAACATTAGCTGGTACATGCGGAGTACCGCTGGATTCAGTGTTGCAGTTGCACTGTTGCTTAAAAGAAAACATAAATATTTAGTTATGGGTGATATAATAAAAATTGAATAGACTTTAATAGTATACTGCGATGATGTCCTTATTCATTTTATTTACCTACATCTGTGTCGTTGGGGAGATTGGAGTCTTACCCAAGCTTTTCCAATATTCAATTACACTTCTAAAACCATACTTGAAACCAAGCTTTAGGTCTTCCTCAGTGGCAGCATCTTGGAACGTATTTCCCTGCAATGCATAACACATATAAAATTCCCTCTATCAAAAACATATATTTGTTTGCTACTTTCAAATAAATATTCCCCACAGTTAATCATTTAATTCTTACGATTCAGGCTCTTAGTTTTCTGTAGCCACCCTGGCCCAGTCTATGTTTCCCGTGATTTTCCACTCTAGCCTTGGTTGCTTTGGACGTGTCTGGTAGCCTATATATGAAAATTTTGAAAAACATTAGATATCAGAATTCTTGCTTAAAACAAAAAAGAAAAAAATAAATGAGCATATTTCACTAAAAAGATGATATGTGTTGTACCTTGCTTTTCCAAGTCGTGGTTGTTTTCCTTGTCTTTTTAGCAAGTTCTCCTTTGCAACCTCTATGAGTGCCTTCCACTCTTTCTCCAGAACCATGGGAGGGTGCTCATGATTGATGTCAAGTTGCAATTTATCCCTATATTGGACCCTGGTATATTTTAAATTCTCGTCGGCTAACTTTGCAACCACTTTCTTGTTGAATGTATTGCCGAACAAGTTTACCATGTGGTCTATCAATACATATCTCTTTATGTTATCTTGGCTATTCCACCATGTGCGAATGGTGGGGCCAAACAACTCCAATGCTTTTTCATTCAAATTCCTGTAGAAAACATTGTTTCCTGCATAAACGTGTAATCCATTAATGTATAATAATTTCAGCGTATGTCCATTTCAATTTCATGATTAAAATGAATAAATTAATTAATAAATACGTGCAATATTTTGAATCTTGATCGGAACACAAGCATCATCCACCAGAAAGGTGAGATCTAGTGATCCAGTGCTTTTAACTTGTGCTACTCCAGATAAAGTTTCATGGTCATCTACAGTAGGTTCATCTGCAAAGTCATGTGGATTTCTAGGCTCCGTCTCATCATGCTCCAACATGTCATGCTGATCCAAATCGGTGCCCTCATCAATAGATTCGAGGTCAACTGGAGGAGTGTCAAAAAGGCTCATTGGTACATTGCTTTGTCGGCATTGTTGCTGCATTGTAGCATGACTTCTACCTATACATGTCTCGACAATTTCTCTAGTCACAGGTTCTAAAAACTCCTACAACCGAAAAACTTTACTTTATTAGATCACTTGGAAAAATAGAAAACATAATATCAGATATGAAATCATGTCATAGCTTAAAAAAGTATGTGAAGATGCCACTTACCCCATAAGATTTTATTTGTTCTTTCATCTCTTCAATCCTTGCCCTGATCTCCTGTGCCATGGACCTTATGCAAGCCAAGGAAATCATTTCTATGTTTGCCTTTTTCAGGGCCTTTTTTATAGTATCCATAGGGTCTATGGAATAGTAAATTTCATCATCAAGCTCCTCATCACCCAGATCAAGTGCACTGGACTAAATTCATAAAACAATAATATTAAGAAAAATAATTTTAACATCATTCAAACATTGTTATTGTAATGAAATTTAGTTACTATTAAGAACTAACACTTACCTGATGCGGTGTTGTGGCCGGTGACTTCCCACGGTCACCCCCTACTGATCTACTTCTAGTGGGTGATTTTCCATGATCACCCTGGACCATGGAAGCAGCGGGTGTCTTTCCACGGTCCCCACCCTGACATGATAAATCAATCAATAATTCACCATAAGCACAAAAAAATGTGAATGTCAACAATGGAAATTGAATGCTAACAGAAAAAATTGAAACATTTAGTTATTATATTTAACACTTACCTGACGAGGCACATAGTGTGACCTTCCACAAACACCCTGGACCATGGAAGCAGTAGGTTCCTTTCCACCGGCGCCACCCTAACACAATAAATCAATAAATAAACGTCATGAAAATAATTGTAACATAATAAAAAATGAGATATTGCAATAATGTTTATTTTTACCTCAGAAGTAGAGGACACGCGTTATGTTCCATGACGAACATGGGAAGACCCCTGCCACAGTGTAATAAGCATGTTGTCACATGGAAAAATTTTGGGGTTGGAGTTTCTAGTTATTGTAGTCATATTTAGTTACTATATTTAGTTGAGTCAATAATTGTAACATCAACAAAAATGAGATATTGCAATAATATTTAATTTTACCTCTGATGGAGAAGATACATGTTCTGCTCCATGGCGATGAGCATACCCCTACCACAGTGTAATAAGCATGTTATCATATGGAAATATTCACAATAAGCATGAAAAAAGCGAAAGGCAACAGTGGAAATTGAATGTTAAAAGAAAAAATATCAACATTTAGTTATTATATTTAACACTTACCTGATGGGGCACAGAGTGTAACCTTCCATGGTCACCCTCGACCATGGAAGTAGTTGACACGTGTTCTGTTACATGACGACCATGGGCAGACCCTTGCCACAATGTAATAAGCATGTTGTCACATGTAAATCTTCTGGGGTTGGAGTTTCTAGTTATTGTAGTCATATTTAGTTACTATATTTAGTTGAGTCAATAATTGTAACATAAACAAAAATGAGATAGTGCAATAATATTTACTTTTACCTCCGAAGGAGGAGATACATGTTCTGCTCCATGGGGATGAGCAGACCGCTGCCACAATGTAATAAGCATGTTATCATATGGAAATATTCACAATAAGCACGACAAAAGCGAATGGTAATAGTGAAAATCGAATGTTAACTGAAAAAATCAAAACATTTTGTTATTGACGTCATATTTATTTACTATATTTAACATTTACCTCACGAAGCATAGATTGTGACCTTCCACGGTCACCCTGAACCGTGGAAGAAGCATGTGGCTTTCCACTGCAGCAACCCTGACAAAATAAATCAATCAATAAAAGTTGAGTCAATAATTGTAACATAAAAAAAATGAGATAAGCATAATTGTGTAATAATCATGTTATCACACGGAAATATTCATAATATGCATGAAAAAAGTGGATGTCAATGGTGGAAATCGAATGTTAACAAAAAAAATCGAAACATTTAGTTATTGTAGTCATGTTTAGTTACTATATTTAGCATTTACCTGATGACGCATAGTGTGTGACCTTCCACGGTTACCCTGGACCATGGAAGCCACATCTATTTGATTTAAGTTGTAATCGATCGACAACTCTTCACCTGGAAGTATTGTTTTTGTTTCACATACAAATATATGATGTTCTTCGCATCCCTCAAATCCACAATTCGGTTGCTTATTTGTTGTCACTGGTTGTGTCCTATTTATAAATCTAGCAAGGTTTCCAGACGCTTTTGGTCTCCCATCAATATACATAGTCGCGCCTTTGTTTTTATTGTGTTCTGTTAGTTGTATATAATTTGCGGCAACTCCGTATCTCCTCATACTTCGAGTATATTGGACCAAGATCAACCAGTTATTGTATATGTATAATGGTATGACATACTCCATCAATTCAGTTACAGTGCCATAGACGACCTTTATGCCATCCATGGAAAATAGCCCCAACCCATGTAAGGACAAAGGAGCAATGTGATACATCCTCCCATTGATGAAGAAATCTGTGTTCACTTGAGGTAGCTTATTAGGTACCCATCGTTGCACTATATTTCTATACTTCAAGGGAAACTCAATGTCACCTATGCTCTCAACATCATAGTTGCATGACCCTCCGTTGGCAATAAAATATTGCATCTGTCTACAAAATATTTTCCTTACCTTTTCAGATCTAGTTGATATAGAACTGGTAGATCTAGTACAAGACGTATCACTTTCAACCTCTCCTAGTATATATTAACCATCACTCGAGGAAGATAGATCTAATAGATACCTATTTGGTGGTACCTACACTTGATAAAACAATAATATGACCTACCAAGCGGATATAATTTAGCATGCAAATATATTTACTTGTAATGTTTTAATATCAAAAGTTTTTTCTTCCCAAAAACTTTACCAAAAGTTATTTTTCTCTTAAATGTGTAATTTCTTTTAGAGTTATTTATATTTGAATTATTTTTAAGTATAAGACACGATTTGATTTGGTTTGGAATTTGTTCACAACACAGATATAGAAGTGTGTTTCTTGGGCCACTTGACCAGTTAATGCATGCAAAGAGGTATGGGGTTCCCCCTCATATAGATCATGTTGGGGATTCAATTTGGAACGGGTGATGGTCATATTGCTTCATTCATGGATTTCCCACCGAAACTCGGCGACTTTAGTCTAACACTCCCTCTTCCATAGTGGTTTGATATGCAAGTTTCCTCATGCAAGGTACTCCTTCTCTAACTATGTGCCTGATTTTTTTTAAATAAGATAACATTGTGAAATGTCACCAAATTTAGACCAATTATAGGTAGTCTTGAGAATTGGTGACATTTGGTGAAATGATGATTATGGACAGACATATCCTAGAGATGTTCATTAATGAAAAAATAAATTTTGATGAGCATACGCATGTATGATAAAGTTGGAAAAAGACTAAGTGGTGAAAATTTTTCCTAAAGCAATAGTCTTATGAAAATGCCCACCATATTTCACTTGAAGGAGAAATTGCTCGTCATGTCCTGTCATCCCATAGTTTATTGAAGTATCTATATGAACATGGCACCATTTCTCAGAACAAATCTTTGAGGAATAATATATAGGACTCCCAAAAGAAGTTCTTTTTGGTCAAATTAGACAAGTTTCTCTAGGAGAATGCTTTCCATAATTTGTGGGTTGAAAGAAATTCCCGCACCATATGGGCATCCTGTAGGTGGGTTTGTTGTCTACCTGACCATGTTCTTACTTTTACCTGAAAGTACATGAGGCAGAAATTATGGATCTTCCAAAACATGGTCTTAAGCAGCTTTTACATCATACTTTAGTAAAATGCCCGCTGAGGAGAGAGAATGTAGTTGCAAAGGATGAAACGGGTCTTAATGGATTCATCTGATTGTCCTCCATCCATTGGATGTCTTACACTCCAAGTTTGATGAAAAGTTGAAATCACCATTCAGACCTAGGGTTTAAAGAAATTTACTAAGTGTCAAATCACAAGGTTGAAGAGGCATTTGGAAATGCCCGCCAAAGCCTGTCTGATTGATGATAAATTCATCAGAATGTATAGGCATGTTCTTTAATGAACTAGCTATCCATTCATCTTCTTAGTTTTTCTTATGGTGACCACATGAGAAAAATATCAGCCTGCCAAAAGAGGTAAAAACATTAGCTTGCATATCCAAAAATATGAAAAATTGACCGAGTGTTGAAAATAGTAGGTTGAGAGCCCACTTGGAAATGCACACTAGAGTCAGCTCTTTAACTCATAAATTCATCATATGTTATGGGTCCATTATTTGATGATATGGGCATCCACTCATGATAATAGTTTCCCTCTGGGCGTTCACACGTGTGAGATATGAGTCTGCCAAAATACCTCCTGGCACAGTAATGACTAGGGCTTGACAAAATTCACTAAGTGTTGAATTGAATAGTTTGAAAGACCATTTTAAAGTGACTACCAGAAACTATGTGTTTGTCAGTAAGGTTTTAAGGTGACATGGTCTTGTCCCTAGTTGAGGTGGATACCTAGCCATACCCTCAGTTTGTTTAAAAATGTTCAAGATGTGCAAAATATAAGTCTGCCAAAAGTTATAAAAGTATGCCTATACAGTCTTGGTGAAATAAAAGAGTAAGCTACAGGAAATTAATAAACAAAAATTTATAAAGGGAATTCTGCATATGTTGAGAAGGATTTAAGGATAGTATTTTGGAAGATATGATGTGATTGAAATTACACAGCATATATTTAAGGAATAAATGCTCGCAGAGAGTTTAATGAAGACACACACAAGCTACAATATTCTTGATAACCTTCGGACTCTTTGAGATATTCCAAATAGAGGTGACCACACTAACTACCATGGTATATGCCAAACAGAGGCAAAAAGATATAAGTGTTGTTGAAAAATAATACTTGTATCAAATGTGTCTTTAAAGAAGAAAGAGGTATGAGGGTCAATTTACTGGATTCAATTCAAATTATAGCCCACAAGTCCCAGGGAACTATACATTGTTCCAAAATCCAAACCAGTAAATGGGAAAAGCTTGCAAAGTGTGTTGTAATTCAAGTCAAAGTGAGCATTAAAAAAAGCTTCTTTAAAGGAGAAATAGGTATTAGGTTGAATTGTACCCAGTCATTATAATTGCAGCTCCTATGGCACTCTACAAAATGTTTTAGACCCATAATAGAAAAATAATCACAAAAGCTTGAAAAATGTGCCATAATCCATGTAAAACTGACAATCAAAGAAAAATTAAACGCGTCATAAAGGAGAAAGAGGTATCACGTTCAAGTTTCGACAGAATCAGTTCAAATTATAGCTCATAGAGGACTCTGTTCTAGACCATTAAATAGAATAATATTACACAAGATTGCACTCTATAGAATGTTTCAGACATATAATAGAATAAAATAACAAAAGCTTGTAATTTGTGCCATAATCGAGGTAAAACTAATTATTAAAGCAAAATTAAATGCTTAGAAGAAACACATCTCAGGTTCAAAGTTTCGACAGAATCAGTTGAACCAGCTTAGATTATAGCTCCTACAGGACTCTACACATTGTTTTGGACCATTAAATAGAATAAAATTACAAAATCTTGCAAATTGTGCCATACTTCATAAAATTATACAAGAGCGCGATTGGATTGCAGTGCTCAACCCATATGTCTTTTCCCCGAATTTAAGAAGGAGCTTTAGACGCTCCAATAATAGAAAACCCTTACTATATCCACCGATAATCAAAGTGATGGTAGCATAGAAAAAAAATTATAATTTCAGTATGACTGTACCGAATCCATATTGGTTCAGAAATTTGACGTATTTTTCCCAAATTCCTACGCTACTATGGTTAATGGGCTTACATAATTCATTGGGCCCTTTTTTATCCTCTAGACTGCAACCAGATTGTTTTGTCATCCTCTGGACTGTGGTCAGATTTCCTCCGCTGGGAACGTCGGTATCCTCTGGACTGGTACGCCCTACTCCTCGATTTACCACTACTCTGCTCATCAAATTACTAGAGCTCTAGATGCTGCTAATGAACTAGTGCGCGGGAGTGAACTTGTTCATTGTTTTTTTGCTAATGAGCTAGTGCGCTGGTGTTTTTGAATTCTACGTTTTTTGTTTGTTTATTTGCATATTTTATATTTTTCGTTTTGTTTTGTTTTTTTATTTTGCATATTTACCTTTTGTTTAGTTTATTTTTGGTTTTTTTTATTTGCATATTTTATATTTTGTTGCATTTTAAATTAATTATAGTTAAACAACTCTATGTTTTTAATTTAGTATAGTTTAATTTAATTTAATTTAATTTAACTAGGATTTTGTCATAATTTGTATTGGTTGCATTGCTTATAGTGAGATCCTATACATAAGTCCCTTCAAGGACGAACATGATGATCATGATCATGATGACGATGAAGACAGCAAAGATGATGGTGATGACGACAACAACGACGATGATCATCATCATCATTATCCTCATCATCATCCTTGTCATCATCGTCACCATATTCTAATTCAACATATTCATCAATATCATCATCGTTGTCATCGTCGCCATCGTCATCATCACGATCTTCTTCATCATCGTCATCTTCCTTATCATCATCATCATAATCATCATCTTCATCATCAACGTCTTTGTTATCACCATCATCATCTTGATCCTCATCATCATATTCGTCGTCATCATCATCAACATATTTATCTTCATCATCAACATCATTGTCATCCAATTCATGAGCATCTCCGTTATCATTATCATCATCTTCATCATCATCATCATCATCATCATTTTCATTATCATCGTCATCATCTTCATCATCATCATCATATTCGTCATCATCGACATCATCATCATCGCAATTTTAGGGGGAGCTCAGTGAATGAAGATGTCTACATGATAGGGGGAGCATCCAGTTGAGTGAAAAATTAAGGATTGCTCCTAAGACCCATTCCAAGGACTAATCTGACAATTCAATATGATCTGAGAAAGTAGTAAAAAAAATACAACTTATTGGGCCCTGTGAAACCTCTTGTTCTTAGATTTGTGCACATGAAGAATCAAGACTTATGGGCGTAGTATCGTGCCCTAAAAGAGGAAGATCCAAACTGGGCAATTTGGTACTTCCATAAAGTGCATTCTTTATAGGAATGAATAATCACTCATAACCATTCTATTATAATGTTGGCGAGGCTCAGAACAATTTAGTGAAGACCAAGGTAAAGATCTTGTCATCACATCTTCATCATCATCAGCATATTCATCATCATCACCATCACCATCATGATCATCTTCATTATCATCATCATCATCATCACCATCATCATCATCATCATCTTCATCATCATCATCATCATCATCATCATCATCATCCTCATCCTAATCATCATCATGATAATCATGATAATCATGATCATCATGATAATCATGATCATCATCTTCATCATCCTCATCCTAGTCATCATCATCACCCTCATCATCCTCATCCTCGTCATCATCCTCTCCCTCATCATCATCCTCATCATCCTCATCCTCATCCTCATCGTCATCCTCTCCCTCATCATCATCATCATTATTGTTATCGTCATCATCACCACCACCATCATTGATCATCATCATCATCTTCATCAGCATCATCATCGTCGTTGTCGTCGTCGTCTCCCTCTTGCTAATCGACATCTTCATCATCGTCATCATCATCGCCCTCATCATCATCTTCATCATCTTCATCATCTTCATCACCGCCACCATCATCATCATCGTCATCTTCATCATCATCATCATCATCATCATCATCCTCGTCATGCTCATCCTCATCCTCATCCTCATCCCCATCATCATCATCATCGTCGTCATCATCATCATCTTCATAATCATCATCATTTTCATCAT
Organism: Pseudotsuga menziesii; assembly: GCA_001517045.1. NCBI lineage: Eukaryota > Viridiplantae > Streptophyta > Pinopsida > Pinales > Pinaceae > Pseudotsuga > Pseudotsuga menziesii. The sequence continues at coordinate 386,545 of LPNX010728827.1, read as the reverse complement.
CCTCATCCTCATCCTAGTCATTGTCATCATCATCATCGTCGTCGTCGTTGTCATCGTCGTCATTGTCATCATCATCGTCGTCATCATCATTATCATCATACTCACCATCGTCATCGTCGCCGTCATCTTCATCAGTGTCGTCGTCACTGTCATCGTCGTCATCGTCGTCATCATCATCATCGTCGTCATCGTCATTGTCATCGTCGTCATCTCCCTCTTCCTAATCAACATCTTCTTCATCATCATCATCATCATTTTCATCATCGCCCTCATCATCATCTTCATCGTGTTCATCATCTTCATCATCATCATTGAATGTTGATTTATGTTCATCTATGTGTCCTTCCCAAAGGTTTGAAAATGATCTTATTTGAGGAATTTTTGCAAGAGCACCTTTTGAGGTTAACTAGTTAGCAAGTTTTGCCACCATGGAGTCGTCGGATGGAGAGTGGAGTCGTCGGATCGACGATGGAAAGCGATTCCGTGGAGCAGAGATGCAAGGAAGGATTTAATTTTGAGATTTGTGGAGTCCGTTAAATGGGTGTAATGTTGGAGGGTCGAGATCGGCACAAGGTGAGATCAACGACCCTAAATCATTTCGCGCGGTGAACCTGCTCGAAGGGAGAAACTTTTTCAAATCGCAAAAAGGGTTAATCAGCGAGAAAATTGGATGGTTGAGATGAAGGCAGAGATAGATCTGCGGTCTCAAACAATTCCGCGGATTGAACTAGTGCGGATAAAGTTATGAATTCAATCCGCAGAAAGTGGTAGGGGCTGCGAAGATCTACAATTGGAACAAGATGTTGGGAAGATCAACGGGTGAGAAGCATTCCGCGATCAGAAGTTTCTCACTCGTTCAGATGAAAAAGGGTTAGCAGAATGTTAAAGTTCTCGTGTACGATCTACCTTCCCAACAGTTAATTGATTTCCTCGACATCATTTGTGATACACCCACAGGATAAATCATCCCCGCGGCAACGCCATCTCTCCCAAAACTAGATACCCGTCATATGGTTGGTATGTGAAATCAGAAATATATCATGAAAATCTAAGAAGTGGAACAGCGAATCTGATCACCACACGTAGCAGGGGAAATGTAGCGAAAGAATGGTTCTGGTATCGTCGTCACAGGAGAGAAAGGGTCGTCACAGGAGCAAAAGGGCCAAAACACGTCTAGTCCATATGCCCTGAAGTGTATGGTCGACCAAGCTACTCGACAATGAAATGTGTGAAAATGCTGACGGGTCATCCCCTTGTCCAGTTTTCCAACCCTATATAAACACCACCTTTCAGATCCATTAAGATGAGCTAGTGTAGAAGCAAACTCGCGGTATCATTCTGCCAAGAGGTTCTAAGGATTCTGATATGTTTGCAATGGAAATATGGTTCGAGAATCTTGTTAGTCTGGGTGTGTTGTTGGTTGGTGAGCTTGATTCCAATCCCATCTATCACCTTAGTTTTTCACACCAAGGAAGCACCAACCATCAGGGAGCAGAAGTCATACACCACTTTGAGAGATGCACCTATTCTCTGTGGGAGTGAATGCTCATACTAGAGCATCAAGGGCCCAAGGTCTTTTTCATAGCTTTCATACATCCCGTCCACCAACTTTTCCTAAGGTGGTGAGGAGTACTTGAATGACAAGCCACTACAGAGGCTTATTTCTGCTAGAAGCAAGGGGAAAGTTGTGAAGAAAGTTGAGCATGGAAAGGATATATATAAAATCCTTTTCCAGCTTTGAGCCCATGCAGAAAGTTTCCTTCAAGCACGAAACGAACACAAAGGGAAAGGACATGTTGCTGACTCGACGGACGGACAAGTGTTCGAGCCCAATAAAAAATGAGCCACCAAAAGCATCTTGAGACATCATTTTCACTTCCCGCGAGTTCAAAACCATAAATGTCATGCTGCCATCTAGACCGAGCACGCGCATTTTCTCCATGATTTTTGTTTAAAGATATGTAAACCATGGTAGAAGTACCACGCTCTAGTTGTTAATGTTTGATTATGATTGTAAACAGTTTCATATCCTATTTTGAGGATTAGCCTCGAGGTATGAGACATTATAAAAAGGCTCCCCACATGGGATCAAATTTGAAGGGAAGGGTCCCATTTCCTTTTGAAGCTTAAGTTTTAGTGAATTAGCCACCAATTAGCTTACTACCTATTGAGTTACAAGTGGTTTCCATTTTCATACATTGAGTTTCCCTAATCTTTATCATGATAATGAGGCTTGTGGTTGTTGTTGATATGTATAGATTCAATTAGCATTACTCATTGTATATCACATGGATGTAAGGATGAAAAATAGAACTTGGGGATGCATAACAACAACCATCATTTTCATAGATAAATTCATAAAACCAAAAGCCAAAGAAAATATTTCACGGTTACACATTACAATTTACAATTCTCATAAGGAAAAGAAAATCACTTATTTGAGCCAACTGTAGTTGTGGAAGCAAGATAGCTAAGACACCACCCCGTGAAAAAGAATGAACTGTCATTCCAGCAGCAACCATACCTGCAAATGCCCAAGTTAGACCAAACCCTAAAATATCCAAGGTAAAAAACTCTTGAAGATAAACTACAACAATAGAGTTTACCTCGAGTTGCCATGCTGAAATTTCCAAGGTTGCCATGCAAAAAAAAATGAGACCACCCAACTATACAAAATCCACCCTTCCATGAGGAAAATTTTCAGAAAAGTGGTCAAAATTGGTCCCAACAGCCTTAGTAAAAAATGGTCCTAGCATCCTTAAGAGAATGCCTGCCACAATTCATGGTTTGAGAAGAATGCCCGAACCATGGTACCGTCCTATAGCTAGTTGATTTGGATACCTATTCATGATTTGAGTTTGCTTTAATCTTTCTTGAGGAGAAAGATACAGGCCTGCCAAAACAGGGTTTTTCACCGGTGGATGCAAAAATGGCTAAGTAGCCTTAGAAAGATGCCCGCCCTAAATTATGGGTTAATAGAGTAAATGCCCGCAACACATGGGCGTCTTTTAGATTGGTATTCGGCCTACCTAACCATGTATTCATATTGTCTTTGAAGTGGATGAAGAAAAAGTTATGGACCTGCCAAAAGGGTGTTTTAGGTAGATTAGACCAAATTGAGAAATTTGTCTGCCAAAAGGGTGTTTTAGGTAGATTAGACCAAATTGAGAAATTTGTCTAAGTATGGACTTGGTGTTAAATCTACCCAAGTGGCCTTAAGGAAATTCTTGACATGCCTCATAGGATGATGTGAAAAATGTATTGAGAATGTGAGTCTCTAGAGTGTTGTATGGAGCATACAACCATGTCACTTGCCTCACCAAACTACAACATATATTTAAGGAAGAATTGGTCCCAGCAGCCTTAAGAGAATGCCCGCCACAATTCATGGTTTGAGAAGAATGCCCGCACCATGGTACTTTTCTATAGCTAGTTGATTTGGATACCTATTCATGATTTGATTTTTCTTTAATCTTTCTTGAGGATAAAGATACAGGCCTGTCAAAACAAGGTTTTTCACTGGTGGATGCAAAAATGGCTAAGTAACCTCAGAAAGATGCCCGCCCTAAATTATGGGTTAGAGTAAATGCCCGCGGCACATGGGGGTCTTTTAGATTGGTCTTTGGCCTACCTGACCATGTATTCATATTATCTTGGAAGCAGATAAAGAAAAAAAATTGGACCTGCCAAAAGGGTGTTTTAGGCAGATTGGACCAAATTGAGAAATTTGTCTAAGTATGGACTTGGTGTTAAATCTGCCCAAGTGGCCTTAAGGAAATTCCCGCCATGCCTCATAGGATGATGTGAAAAATGTATTGAGAATGTGAATCTCTAGAGTGTTGTATGGAGCATACAACCATGTCACTTTCCTCACCAAACTACAACATATATTTAAGGAAGAATTGGTCCCAACAACCTTAGTCAAAAATGGACCCAGCAGCCTTAAGAGAATGCCCGCCACAATTCATGGTTTGAGAAGAATGCCAGCACCATGGTACCTTCCTATAGCTAGTTGGTTTGGCTACCTATTCATGATTTGATTTTTCTTTAATATTTCTTGAGGAGAAAGATATAGGCCTGCCAAAACAGGGTTTTTCACCGATGGATGCAAAAATGGCTAACTAACCTCATAAAGATGCCCGCCCTAAATTATGGGTTAGAGTAAATGCCTGTAGCACATGGGGGTCTTGTATATTGGTCTTTGGCTTACCTGAACATGTCTTCATATTATCTTGGAAGTGGATGAAGAAAAAATTATGGACCTGCCAAAAGGGTGTTTTAGGTAGATTAGACCAAATTGAGAAATTTGTCTAAGTATGGACTTGGTGTTAAATCTGCCCAAGTGGCCTTAAGGAAATGCCCGCCATGCCTCATAGGATGATGTGGAAAATGTATTGAGAATGTGAGTCTCTAGAGTGTTGTATGGAGCATGCAACCATGTCACTTTCCTCATCAAACTAGAACATATATTTAAGGAAGAATTGGTCCCAGCAGCCTTAGTCAAAAATGGTCCCAACAGCCTTAAGATAATGCTCACCACAATTCATGGTTTGAGAATAATTCCCGCACCATGGTACCGTCCGATAGCTAGTTTTTTTTTCTACCTAGTCATGATTTGATTTTTCTTTAATCTTTCTTGAGGAGAAAGATACAGGCCTGCCAAAACAGGGTTTTTAGTGGTGAAAAACAAGAAATTCAAGGGGCAGTAGTTGATATCCAAAATATGGATGTTGGGAATCCTATAAAACCTGATGTCATTATAAGAAGTGTGAGACAAGACAAAAATTAAAAAAAATCTAGATGATCGAAATGCAACATTGTATTCAAAATGGTGAAAGAAACTTATGTTCCAATAAGCATTTCTAGTGATCTTGCCGCACTGAAAATTTATTCTATTGTGCTAACATTTATGTTACCAAATTTTGGAAATGTAACAAATGATGGAAGGCATATTAAATATTTAAATTTTTTTTTCAGTAATAAAATTACATTTTTTTTATGTGTTTGCTTATATTTTGTAAATTTTGGTATTTTTTAGGCCAGTTCTATAGGCGTTACAACTTTAGGTTATTCGCTGAAATTTGGTTGCATGAGTAGAATTGTATGACATTGTTCCAAATTTTGAATTTCAATTTCATTAGATAAAGAAACTTACATAAATACAGCAATACATAGCATCAAAATTAGCATAAAGAACTTGAGAGTTCTCAATCCATCATCCCCATAATATCCCTACAATATCAACGGTTCCAAACAAACAACTAGGATCTACCTATGTCACCAAATCTACTGACATCTCATATCCACTAATCACTATCACTCTTTTGATTTCTTACAAATTCAAATATCTATGCCTACAGTACACAAGTTAAGTTTTCAATTTTGATATTGTTAACTTTCTGGCATGTTATGTACACTTATTGAAAAGTTAAATTCAAAATTACCATTCACATTAAATGCATCAAAAACATATACAATATTGTCGAGAAATACACACACACATATAAATTTATGTATTAAAACTTGAAATGTATTTACATGCACAGCATATATAAATAATGTTATTCCATAGTTCTAGAATGCTTGGGAGGTTTAGGCTACAAGTCCTCCTTTTCTAGAGAAGATAAATTTGTACATTCTAGTCTCTTGGCTTATCTAGAAGCTTCTGGTTCTTCAGAAGCTACAGTAGGTGCATGTTCTAATTCTTTCACTTTTGTTGCACATTTGTGCAAACTTTCTCTCAATCTATCGTTATCTTGGATGTACTTCTTCATCAATTCCACATTCTTCTTATTTTTCTCTTCGTGTTCCTTTTCCTTTTGTTGAAGACAGTCATTTGCATGTTTCTACTCAGACTGAACTTGGGTAAATTTTTTCCTGAGCTGCTCTATCTCTGTCTCCAAATCTTTTGCCCTCAATTTTGTATTGTCTGGAGTATACAAAATTGCTACTCGTTGAAGCATGTTATTCTTCTGGAGAGTGGCAATTTGGGATTTCAGATATTCTATCTCAGACTTACATCCCAAATGTTGTGATTCTCTATCCTCCAGTATTTTTAATCTGAGCTCTTTAATCTCATCATCCCTCTCGGATAGCTTGTTTGCCATTGTTTCTTTTATGGTTTAGCACGCAAAGAGATCAACTCTAGCATTCATTGCTGCACTAGCATCCATCAAGGACTTCTCTTGATTTCTTAAGAAGGCATGATAGCTTTGTAACCCCTTTTTGACTTGTGCATGAGCTCGTATTGCATTAAAAGCTACGTCCATTGCCTTCTCTTTGTTTTGCAGGGAACTCTCATACCTTATTAAATCCTGTTGGGTTGTTGACAAATCATAAATTTCACCAGAAATCAGATGCCTACTCTATCCCTTACCAATTTCAAATTCTTTTAACTTTTCAACTCCACTAGTTTGTAGTTCTGCAATAATCTTTTCAAGTTCAACTATTTTCCCTTTCAACTCCTCATCTTTATTAGCAATTATGTTTTTCATGTTTTCCTCTTTTTTCTATATTCATTTATCTCAAGTTGATGTTTATTGTACTCTTCAGCAAGGTTGTTTTTAAAGTCACCCTTCATTATTTCAATTATTATGTTTAACTTACTAACTTCAGCGGTAAGTATTGCTTCCTGGCCGATAACAGTGCTTAGAGGGGGAATGTCCAAAACCTTCGATCAATGTTTCAGCTCATCTTACAATCTCTTTATGGTTTCTTCATCTTTCTTCCGAAAAACCATATATTATTCTCTGCATTTCTCATTTTCCTTTCTAAATTCATCCTGAATTTTCTCTAGTTCCTTATTCAAAGACTGAAGAACAAAGTCCTTGCCTGCTATTACCCTTCTCGAACTGTCCACAGTCTTCATAAGGGATCCTTGTAATCTTGCATTTTCCTATAAACAGGGAAAAATTTTAGGAGGCTTCAAAAAATGGAATTTGGCAACTTTTTTTTGTTGGAAAAAAAGCATTCAAAAATAGCGCCTACCTTTAAGAGGTCCTGAATTTGCATCTGCTTAATCCTATAGAGTTCTACGCTCTGTATTGCGGTAAGATACCAATAGGAAAATTTTTTTCTATGAAATTCAGCTTCTTCTTTTAAATGCAACATTTTATTGAACAGTAGCTTAAAAATAGTTTTACCATCAAAAAAATATTTTGGAGAGGAAGTTTTCTCAACTCCCTACTGTGGAGGTGTATATATAACAAGTGGCATTTTTGCACGAGCATAAATATCATCATCACTATGCTCCTCCTGTTCATTAAACTCAACATCATGCATCTCGTTTACATTTATTTCTCTGCCTTCATCTAATCCGGGAAGAATTGAGACAACATCAAATTCTTCAGGGTCACTTCCCATACCTTCCATACAATACTCAAAAGGCTCTTCATGGACTTGTACATTGTCCTTTGGAGATTGTTGAGGAACTTCCTGGTTAATTTTGTCGATTTTCGGCCTCTTAATGTATGTATTTTTAAATCCGCTTCCTTCTATAGTGTTGGGTCGATATAAGTCAATAATTTTTTGTAGTGTAACTGGAGTTCACTCTCTTCATTTTGCTCTCCTGCAGTGCAAAATGCAATTTTTTTTCCAATAGATGAGGTACATCTATGGCCATGTCTTCAACCCAATGAATCATCAACTTCATACAATCACCTGAAATATCTTGCTTGTGGTGTTTCATAATTGTCCTAAGTACAATTTCAATTAAGGTTTTGTACAGTCCTGGTGGAACATATTGCATCTTTAAACCATTCCGAGCAACCTTAACCATTTTTCCACATATTTTGTTTTCCATCTCACCCTTTTCTACTTTAGGGTTTTCTTGGTGGCCAACATTATCCCCCCACTACGTAGAATTTTCGCTACACCTGACAACAAATCAGGGTCCAGACAAACCCTCATCCCAAAAATATATCAATTCCTTGGACTCATCATCATAACTAGAAATGGCATTATCTATCTCTTCATTGTTGAAATTGAACTAACTGAAAAGAAAATGATGCACTCCTGCTGTGACCAGGACATTTAGCATACCTTATGGCTAGTTGGTTCTGTCACTCCATGCCTCAGCGCTCTCTCTGAATTTTCTGACAATGAACCTCTCAGCAACTTCAGAACCCCATGTTTCAGTTGATGGCATGGAAGATGAGGCTGTTGTTTCCATTTTGCAGGATGATGGAACACTCAAAAGGAAGAAGGGGATGCACGCACAGGATACCAGCACGCTAACTTTTCCAAACTAAAATAAAAATTACAAATGTGTTCAGACGTTTCCAAACTATAATAAAAGTTACAAAATTATCTGACTTTTTCAAACTATAATAAAAATTACAAATGTGTTCTGACTTTTCCAAACTATAATAAAAATTACAAATGTGTTTCAAGTCAACTACACACAACTTACATTTTCAATTTCAATATAGTTAACTTTCTAGCATGTTAAGTATACTTATTTTTCTAGCATGTTAAGTATACTTATTTTTCTAGCATGTTAAGTATACTTATTGAAAATAAGAAAGTAAGAGTAAATAATAGAGTAAAATTTTGGCATTCTAACTATTGTGGAAAAAATAGAGTAATAGGGTGAGTAAGATAATAATAGAGTAATATTCTTCTCTACATGTTTTGATGTACTCTCAAACCAAACCCTCCTATTAAATGTTTTTGGAAATTGGATGGCTATGTATATTGAGAAGACTATCCTTGTGTGAATTTTATATAACCTAACCTCGTATGCTCACAGTTTACCTATGAAAGGTGCAATTTTAACCTTTTTTTACTGTTATGGACACTTGGTGTAAAATGCAAGCTAGGAATGCATAGCAGTTAAATTGAACATGAATGACTAAAATTGCGAGTATCTTGGACAAATTCAAAATTAATGACTGAAATTCTAAGTTGTTACGTAAAAAACAGTGTGTAAATATTCAAAATGGGCTTAGGAAAATGCACGCCATAGTCCGTACAATTGTCATTAGTTGAAACGAACACCATGGGGTTGAAGAAAGATATATTTTTGACAAAAACCTCTTTTAGTTTTTTTAAATTATGTTTCATTTGTCCAGAGTTAAATTGACAAAAATGACAACTTTTGTGTTTTCAACCTAGTTTTACCCAGATCACAAAAATGCCCGCCCAGGCCTAAGTATTGGGTATTTTTGAGTGATTTTAGTTGGAAATCGTATGCTTTTCCACATTATTATACATTTATTTTTGCAATTTTGGTTCAGAAAGTGCCTCTTGTGCAAAAAGACTACATGGTTGTATTGTATTTATGAAATATCCACCTACATGAATAAAAATCCAAGCCAAACCCTCCTATTAAATGTTTATAGTAAATGGTTTTGGAAATTGGATGGCTATATATATTTAGAATACTATCCTTGTGTTAATTTTATATAACCTAACCTCGTATGCTCACAATCGACCTATGAAAGGTGCAATTTTAACCTTCTTTTACTGTTATGGACACTTGGTGTAAAATGCAAGCCATAAGCATAAAAATGCAAGGTAGGAATGCATAGCAGTCAAATTGAACATGAATGACTAAAATTGCAAGTATCTTGGACAAATTAAAAATTAATGAATGAAATTCTAAGTTGTTACATAAAAAACAATGTGTAAATATTCAAAACTGGGCTTAGGAAAATGCACGCCATAGTCCGTCCAATTGTCATAAGTTGAAAATAACATGATGGGGCTGAAGCTAGATATATTTACATTTATTAATAAAAATTTATACTGTTAGGTGTAATCTATATGGTTAATTCTACTATTTAATGCATACGAATTATGTATTTGTCCCATTCAATTATGTCTGGTATATTATTTTTCTGTTATAATTGGTTTTTCTTTTCAAATATTTTTTTCATTATATATGAAATTTGTAAGTTTGAAACGATAATATACATTTCCTAGCATGTGGGTTATTGTGAAGATGCTTTTATACTCTCTTCAAACTGTCTGAAAACCCTCTTATTATAGCCTTCTAGATATGGTTGGATTCACCATACAACACTCTAGAGATCCCCACTCTCAGAATATTTTTATCATCATCATATGAGTTGTGGTGGGCATTTCCCTAAGGCCAGTTATGCAAATTTTACCAACAATTCCATACTTGGACAACTTTTTTATCTTCTCCTTGGCTCGGTCTAATTTCCCTAAACCACATTTTCCATGCTACTTGGACCAATATTCCCAAACTTAGCCAATTTCTTGATTTTAACTAATTTGTCGTATTTCTCCAGAACGATGTCATAATGCAACAATGATTTCAAATTCATTTCACATCATCATCTATGCCATGCCATGCCATGCGGGAATCATCCTTAGTATGGGCATCAACCTTAATGCGGGCATCATTTATCCCCTTTAAAACACTTAGCCATTTTTTCTTTATCTTAGTATGCAAAATAACATTTTTCTTCTATTTTCGCAGGTTGATAAAGTTTCCTTATTTGGTCACCATAAGAAAAACCAAGAGCATGGATAGATATCCATTTCAACAATGAATAGGACCATATCATCTGATGAATTTTATCATCAAAGGAACACCTCCTTTCGGTCCTTTCGAAATGGTCTTTCAAACTTTTTGTCTAACACTTGAGCAATTCTCTTCAAACCCTAGGTCACCAAGGTAATTTCATTTTTCCTTCAAATTTGGCAAGTGATATTCCCAATGGGCATAGTTCAACAAGGTGAGTCCAAAAAAACCACTTTCATCTTCAGTAGCTTCTTTCTCTCTCCTAGGTGGGCATTTTTCTGTAGCAATGAAAATATGGTTGAGAGGCACTTTTGGCAGATTGATATATTCTTCCTGAAAGACTTTTTGGTCAGGATAATTATATGGTTGGATGCACCATACAAGTTTCTAGAGATCTACTCTCTCATAATATTTTTATCATCAATCCATGAGCTGTGGTGGGCATTTTCCTAAGGCCTGTTAGGCATATTTTATCAATAATTCATACTTGGACAATTTTTTATCTTCTCCTAGGCTTGGTCTAATTTCCCTAATTCACAGTTTTGGCAGGTCCATAAATTCTTCTTCAATGTCTCTTTGGACAAACTAAGACCATGTTTGAGTAGACAAAACAGCAGCCTACAATATCCCCATGTGGTGCGGGCATTTTCTTCAACAAACCATTTGTGGATGGTATCCTCGTAAGGCTACTTGGACCAATATTCCCACACTTGGCCAATTTCCTGATTTTCACTAATTTTCTTTATTTCTCCAAAACAATGTCATAATGCAACAATGATTTCAACATCATGCCACCTAGTCATCTATTCCATGCCATTTCATGTGTGCATCATCCTTAGTGCGGGCATCAATATTAATGTGGGCATCACTTAGCCCCTTTACAACACTTAGCCATTTTTTCTATCTTTAGTGTCCAAAATAAGATTTTTCTTCTATTTTTCCAGGTTGATATTATCCTTATCTAGTCACCATAAGAAAAACCAAGAGCATGGCTAGATATCCATTTCAGCAACGAATAGGACCATATCATCTGATGATTTTTATCATCAATGGAACACCCCCTTGTGAGCATTTCCACGTGGTCTCTCAAACACTTTGTCTAACACTTAACCAGTTCTCTTCAAACCCTAGGTCACCAAGGTGATTTCATGTTTCCTTCAAACTTGGCAAGTGATATTCCCAATGGGTATAGTTCAACAAGGTGAATCCAGAAAAAACACTTTCATCTTCTGTAGCTTCTTTCTCTCTCCTTGACGAGCATTTTTCTGGAGCAGTGCAAATATGGATGAGAAGCACTTTTGGCAGATTGATATCTTCTTCCTGAAATACTTTTTGGTCAGGATAATTATATGGTTGGATGAACCATACAAGTCTCTAAATATATACACTCTCATAAAAATTTTATCATCATCCTATGAGATGTGTCGGGCATTTCCTTAAGGCCAGTTAGGCATATTTTACCAATAATTCCATACTTGGACAATTTTTTATCTTCTCCTAGGCTTGGTCTAATTTCCCTAAACCACAGTTTTGGCAGGGCCATAAACTCTTCTTCAGGGTCTCTTTGGAAAAACTGAGACCATGGTTGAGTAGAAAAAACAATAGCCTACAATATCCCCATGTGGTACAAGAATTTTCTTCAACAAACCATTTGTGGTGGGAATCCTCTTAAAGCTACTTGTACCAATATTCCCGCAATTAGCCAATTTCTTAATTTTCACTAATTTGTCATATTTCTCCAGAACGATGTCATAATGCAACAATGATTTCAACTTCATGCCACATCGTCATATATTCCATGCCATGCCATGCATGCATCATCCTTAGTGTAGGCATCAACCTTAATGCGGCCATCACTTAGCCCCTTTACAACACTTGCCCGTTTTTTCTGTCTTTAGTGTGCAAAATAAGATTTCTCTTCTATTTTGCCAACTTGATATTTTCCTTATCTGGTCACCATAAGAAAAACCAAGAGCATGGCGAGATATCCATTTCAACAATGAACAGGACCATATCATCTACTGATTTTTATCATCAATGGAACACACCCTTGCGAGCATTTCCAAGTGGTCTCTCAAACACTTTGTCTAACACAACCAGTTCTCTTCTAACCCTAGGTCACCAAGGTGACCTCATTTTTCCTTCAAAGTTGGCAAGTGAGATTCCCAATGGGTATAGTTCAACAAGGTGAATCTAGAAAAACCACTTTCATCTTCTGTATCTTCTTTCTCTCTCCTCGGCGGGCATTTTTTTGGAGCAGTGCAAATATGGCTAAGAGACACTTTTAGCAGATTGATATCTTCTTCCTGAAAGACTTTTTGGTCAGGCTAATTATACAGTTTGATGCACCATACAAGTCTTTAGAGATATACACTCTCATAATATTTTTATCTTCATCCTATGAGATGTGGTAGGAATTTCCCTAAGGCCAGTTAGGAATATTTTACCAATAATTCCATACTTGGACAATTTTTGATCTTCTCCTAGGCTTGGTCTAATTTCCCTAAACCACAATTTTGGAAGGTCCGTAAATTTTTCTTCAGGGTCTCTTTGGAAAAACTGAGACCATGGTTGAGTAGAAAAAACAACAGCCTACAATATCCCCATGTGGTGCGGGCATTTTCTTCAACAAACCATTTGTGGCGGGCATCCCCTTAAGGCTACTTGGACCAATATTCCCGCACTTAGCCAATTTCCTGATTTTCACTAATTTGTCGTATTTCTCCAGAATGATGTCCTAATGCAACAATGATTTCAAATTCATGCCACATCATCATATATACCATGCCATGCCATGCATGCATCATCCTTAGTGTGGGCATCAACCTTAATGCGGGCATCACTTAGCCCCTTTACAACACTTAGCCATTTTTCTGTCTTTAGTATGCAAAATAAGATTTCTCTTCTATTTTACGAGGCTGATATTTTCCTTATTTGGTCACCATAAGAAAAACCAAGAGCATTGCTAGATATCCATTTCAACAATGAACAAGACCATATCATCTGATAATTTTTATCATCAATGGAACACCCCCTTGCGAGCATTTCCAAGTGGTCTCTCAAACTCTTTGTCTAACACTTAACCAATTCTCTTCAAACCCTAGGTCATCAAGGTCATTTCATTTTTCCTTCAAACTTGGCAAGTGAGATTCCGAATGGGTAGAGGCCAACAAGGTGAATCCATCAAGACCACTTTCATCTTCTGGAGCCTCTTTCTCTCTCCTCGGCGTGAATTTTTCTGGAGCAATGCAAATATGGCTGAGAGGCACTTTTGGCAAATTGATATCTTCGTACTGAAAAAAAAATTGGTCGGGATAATTATATGGTTGGATGCACCATACAAGAATATAGATATATACACTCATAACATTTTTATCATCATCCTATGAGCTGTGGCGGGCATTTCCCTAAGGCCAATTAGGCAGATTTTACCAATAATACTTGGACAATTTTTTATCTTCTCCAAGTCTTGATCTAATTTCCCTAAACAACAGTGTTTGCATGTTTTTGCAGGTCTAATTTTCCTAAACCACAATTTTTTCATGTTGGGTGTGCATTTGAGTAAAGCAATCCAAAATTGACTTGCTTCAGTAAAATCCACACACATGCTTGATTTCATTTTCCCATACCTCAACCTGTCATACACGTGATGAATCTAAAGAGTGTAAAATATGTCATATAATCGTATAAACTTGTAAATGGCAGTTTTCGCTTTTCCCCACCTGTCATATTCTGAACTTTCAACTGAGTGTCAAATACGTCACTTAACAAACCATCAAATTCTATGATTCAATGAACCTAAATCGAGTCAGATTCTGATGGCATTGAGAATTATAGCATCACCCAGATGTGAACTCAGCATTTCATTGTGATTAACCTTTTTTCCCACCTTTCAATTATTCCAAGGGCCAACACAGTGCACATATCTAGATTTGGCCTGACCCCATGGATTCCTTCCTAGTAGTTGCAGTCAATTACCAATCATGTTACTTCGTATGTAAGATTGATAAATAGGGGCCACTGTTATCAATAGGCTATGCAGTATTCAATCCATTCTCTATGCTCATTAATTTTAGTCCAGTATGGCCACAGATGTGCACAAATTTGAGTTCACTAATAGTATGAGTGAAATGGGTAGAATTGGAAAGAATTAGAGACAGTCTCATCCGGGTTTGATGGATTTCATTGGCAGTTCCATTGCATCTTATTGTTTTTATGTTCGTTTTACATTCCTTTCCCATCACTCAGTGAAGTCTTTCCTGCACTGAGTCAGCACCCTTTACCTCTTCAACAACCTAAGCATTCCCTCTCGGTGGCATAGCAGGATTGATTTCTTCAATTCCAGCTTTTAATTTGTCCACGCCAGATGGGTATTGCATGTTTTTTTTGCTGAGCCATATTTGTTGGTGGCATTTCTCTCGTCCTTAACATTTTCTTCTTTGATTGGTATTTCCCTTTTCTCCTTAGATACCTCTCACGCACAATGCATCTCTATTATAATTCTTCTCTACTCGCATCTCCCATCCAGATAATTGGAATGCAACTTCCTCTTCTACTCCCTTTCTACCCCTAGTGTTGAAACATGTCCACTTCAGCCCTGTTTTCCCCCTTGTGTTGCACTGTCATGTTTTCCTTGTTCCACAGTAATTGGTATCTTCGTTTGAATCTAGGAAAGTACAACAGAGGATGGGTTGGCTCATGGGTGAATCGACATTTCAGTTTGACTCAAATGAAATCCACTTGTAACATGGTCAATCCAGCCCTTGAGGTCTATAAATAGAATTTAATAGGTAGTAGGGACAGTTTTTTTTTTTGGCAATGTGGTAGAAACCCCCTGGCTAGCAAGGTTGCCATTGGCTAAGTAACCACGAACCAGGGGCATCTAATCCGTCAAAATCACCCAAGGATCACACCCAGCCTGGACCATACCAACCCTTAACATGGTTGGATTTTTTGGTATTCGACGAGATTAGAACCAGCGACCTTTCAGCTTAGGGGGCATCTTAACCATACCCTGCCACCAATTGTTCTACATCTCGCAGATAACAGGTAGTAGGGACAATTATTATTGAAGGAGTTGTTTGATATTACCGATTCAACTGTAAACTATCCCTCTGCTCTGTAATGAAATCATACTATAATAAAAAAATGCTATTGGGCCCCCTTTAAAACGTGTTTAAAACTTTCTTGAGTATCGATCTGGTTATATTTTTGCATTATCTCTGGTTTTTTCCTCGGAATGTATTATAAATGTTATGTTCTTATTTATTAATTTCTGCAATGAACGATGATGATTTATATTATAATAAAAGAGAAACAGACGATACAAACTTGCAGAGCCATGAGATTGGTTTCCAAACTATGATGCTCGTCAACAAGAAACCAACATTTACAAATGTTTTGTTCTCATTTCAAATGTTGGATGTATTCTTATTTCACAATAGAAGTTTAATTTATGTCTGAAATTAAAATTATACTAGTCTAATTAGGTTTTTGTATCCAAACTTCCAAATTTCATACCTACAGTGTACTTCGATTGGAATTGGTGTGCATTTTTAGTTCTGGCCATGAAAAATTGGAAAATACTATCAATTGTTGTTTTGGATGACTTGGATTTTACTGTAGATCTTACAATTTACAAAAATGAGTACAAGAGTTTGTAGAAAAGGTTGGTATGTCTATGTTATAGTGCAATTTATTCAATATAGCATGAAATGATGATCTATCAATTCATTTGTAGAATATATTTCAATAATATTTCATATGTCAATTCATTTGTAGAATATATTTCATCATTTGTAGTTTCATACACACTTCTCAATATGGGTTGCACATTAAAGTCCCTTAGATATAGGAAAAATGCACATATGGATTACACATTAACTATATCAAAATATATGCATTTCCAAGAAATACTAACAATTTATATTACAACAATATTAGTATGTACATAGACATCAAATATACACCATGTTATTTTAGAAATCTAGGCTGCTTGGGAGGTTTTTGCAATTTCTCCTTTTTAGAATAAGAAAAATCGCTATTTCTTCTCTTGCCTTTTCCAAAACCCTCCAGTTCTACAGAAGCTTCATCGACCATATGTTTTAATTGTTTTTCTTGGCCTTTCACTTTGTTTGCAAGATTTATCACTTTTGTAAGCAATCTATCTTTTTCTTCTAGGCATTTCTTCAACATCTCTACATTATTATTTTTCTGATTTTAGTGCTCATCTTCCTTTCTTTTAAGATCATCGTTTGTCCACTTCAGGTCAGATTGAACTGCATTTAATTTTCTCTTGACCTATTGTATCTCCTTCTCGAGATCTTGTGCCCTCAAATCGCTATCAGATGGAGTATACAAAATTGCTTCTGCCATAGGTTTATTCTGCAAATCTTTAATTTGGGATTTCAAATCTTGTATCTCACTATCACATCCCAAATGTAGTGTTTTCCCTTCTCCAATAGTTTTTGGTGAAGGTCTCTAATTTCAGCCTCCTTCTCCTCTATCTTCTTCTTCAATGTTGGATCTGATGAGCCAAATGTAAACTCTACAACATTAATTATTGAAGTAGCTTCATTCAAGGTCTTCTCTCGTTGTTACAAGGACTTCTGAAACTGGAGTAATCTCTCCATCGTTACATCACCTAGTTTTGTACTGCCAAAAAAATTTGGTCTGATGCCCTTTTTACCCTCCACTTTGGATTCTTTTGTTGTGCTAACCTTTTTACACTTGACTGTTGATTCTTCTGGTGTTCAGATTTGTTTACCCTTGACTGTTGATTCTTCTGGTATGCAGACTTGTTTACCCTTGACTGTTGATTTTTTTGGTGTGCAGACCTGTTTACCCGTGACTATTGATTCTTCTAGTGTGCAGACATGTTTACCCTTGACTGTTGATCCTTCTGGTGTGCAGACTTGTTTACCCTTGAATGTTGAGTTTTTCTTCTTCCAGTACTTTTATCCTCGAGAGTTGTTGAAATCCATTCAATTCTCTTTTTTGGTAGCAACTCATTTTTCTTTTTAATTGTTTTATTCAATTTTTCCAATCTTGCTTCATATTCTGTGGTCTCATTTTGTTTTTTAATGATAATTTCTCTCAATGCCCTTTGAAACTCAACCTTCAAACCTACAATAAATGTTTGTTTCTGCTTCAATTCTTGTTGAAGTTCTACTTCCTTACCAAATACAATCTTCAGTGGTGGCATGTTCAAAACTTCAAGCGTGTTTTTCAGCTCATTTTCAAGTCTCCCTATAGTTTCCTCATCTTTTTTCTTTTGGTCCTGATACATGTCTTTCAGTCTGTCAAGGTCAGAAATTGATTCTGCTAGAACTACGGTAAATTTAGAACATTGATCCTTAATAAGTTGATCCTTCTGGCCAATTATTTTTTCAGTTTCTATAATTCTTTTCTCTAAACCTATAACACGATGTACCAAATCAAGAATTTGGACATCCTTAGTTCTACACAATCCGTCACTAGCTTTGAAGGAATTCTCCCACAAGGTAGATTGTTCTTTGAAATGTACCATTTTATCAAATAAAGAAAAAACAAATCTACCATCAAAAGAATATTTGGCATGAATTAGGTCTTCATCACTCGTTGGTGAACAGTCCATATCATTGTTCACAAATTCCTCCCATTGATCTACATTTTCATTTCCATGCATTCCAACCAAATTTGTGACAGCAACATCTTCTTCAAGGGAAAGTGAAGGCATGTTGTTTCCCACAGGTTCCATATTGTCCTCTAAAGGTTGTCCGATCTTCTTTTTTCGGTTGAGTCACTTGTTGAAGAAGTAGAGTATGGCTGATCTCTCTAGTTTTGGATATGGTTGATAAAGAAATCCGGGCTCAATCCGTGCTCAATCAATCACCAAGAACCTTGTCGCAACTATAGAAAATGTGATGAAAATGCATGAGTTGACCCGCGCATTGAAAGCTGGAATTGGTTTGGCGGGTGTGCAAAGATAGCCATATATCGTCGATATAGAGATGAAAGTTCCTCTAAAATTAAAAACATCGATATTGCCACAGTTTTCCCACCATGATAAAAAAAAATGAAGTATTAATCCACGAATGTTTAAAACGTGGAAATATTTCGTGGAAAAATCCAACCAAATGTATTAGTGTTTACTGCTATTTCCCATCTGAATACTAGGACCATCAAAATATTGCAAGAGAGAGAATGATTCTATGGATGCAAGCATATGACTGGAAGCTCCAGAATCAATGAGGAAGGCATGTGTTGTTGAGCAACTAGCCTTCAGTGCATGGCATGTCTCTTCATGTTGTTCAGTTTCTTCCTTATGGTCAGCGTTCCTTCTGCTAGCAGGTACAGTAATGTTATGTTTCTTCAGAAGAAGAGATATCTCATCAATTGTTCTTCTCATACATTTTCTTTCTAGATGAAATCCCCTTCCACGATAAGAATAGAGTGTCTTTCCTTTTCCATTCTTCTTGCTTCTCTTTGAACCTGAAGGCTCTTTTGGATGCTCTTTCTCTATAGGAGACTCATCCTTTTGATTCCCTTTATCATTCGCTAACTTAGGTCCTCCTTCAACCAGTTCTTGTTCTCTAGCAACCAGTTCTTGATCTCTAGAAAATCGAATGATCCCCATTTGTATCAACTTGTCATGCTCCTGAGTGAGAGATTCAATGAAGGAGTTAAGATTAGGCATCTTCCAGTTTGGAGTAGAGAGCTCCACAGAATGAAATGTTGATATAAAGACTGAAGAGTTTGCACCAAGTTTGGAGAGAATGGAAAGGATGATTTGATCATCCTCCTTAGCTTCAATTGGAACACTAGATTCTTTAATTTTTTGAAGAAGTCATTTAGTGTTTTGAAATTGGTTGGATGGAGAGAGATCGGCTCATTCTCCAACTGATATATCCTTAGATCATCCTGCTTGTCAAATAAGGAAGCAAGCTTATCCCAAACCTCCTTGGGAGACTTCAATCCATTGATGTGGAAGATAATATGTCGAGAGATTGAGAGGCACAAGCATCCCTAGGCTTCATCAAGCATGTTCCAATACTTTTCTGTGTCAACATAATGAATTGGCTCTTTCTATGTCTCCATTGTGAGTCTGAAGAGTCTTTTGGAGCGTAGATGCATCTCCATGTCCTCCTTCCATTGGTTATAGTTGAAAGGAGTGACAAGGTCCATTGGAGGATCCATTTAGAATGCAAAGGAGAGGACTGAGCTGCTGTAGCAAATGCAAAGAAGGAGACTAAGCGGCTTGTAGCAAATGCAGTGAAGAGGACTGATAAACTTGTAAATCACAAAATCAAACAAACAAAATAAGGTCGACAGACTGGACTTTTGGAATTTCCTTCACACCCAACATAGTTGATCAAGCAAGCTTGATCAACAATTCCTTAACTTGGGATATTAAGTGGTAAATTCTCCGCTTCTAGTGCAATACTGGAAGGAGCAATTTTGCTCAAAAAAAAAATTTGATCAAAGTATGGATGTATAGTAGGAGAAGTGCCTTGTCCTGTTGAGGCTCTGATACCATATTAAATTGAGCACATAGATCTATGGATAAACACACAACTCACAAAATAGATCACACAATTTACTTAGCAATTGAAGAATGAAACAGTGCAAAAATGGCTTGCAACTGTGAAAGCTTTCATTGATCAAAAGTAATTAGATAATAATTAAATGAAGTATAATGGCTAAATAGCCACATGCATTTCAAATCTATGTGAGGAAATTCGAATTGATTGGACTCTACTAGACTGAATGGTTAACTGGCCTTGTCTAAATCATTATCGAAGTTCATTGGAGTTCAAAATCCAAACTCAAGTGTCTAATTCAGTGTTGACTATTCTAACTGACTAAGGTAGGTCAGTAAATGTGCCTCACCTGCATGCAACCATGCAATCATAGCGTTATCTGAATAGAACTGAGTGTAGGGAACTTGAACTGAAAGTAACTGAATTTTAACTGAGCTTGACTAGTCACCAACTAAACTCAACTGATGGAGGTTGGTATCGGCACTTCCAGTGGCTCCTAATTTGTAAGGATTGATCTAGGAGGCTCCTAAATCGATGCATGCAAGTACAATCAGTGGCCGTTGGCCTCAATCAGTGTTCCCCACACTTTAGTAACTGGTGCATGTGCCCCAATTAGGCCAAGTGGACCCAATGGTGCTAGTGACTAAAAATATACTGAAAGGACTCCCGATTTATACATGACTCCTGATTTACACATAATTACCAAATTGGACAAGGGAGGATTAATAATCCTAACAAGAGAAACATTTTCTTCACTATTTTCACTTTGTGATTATTTCCCCTCAACAACTTCATCACGAATCTCTTCTTGAAAAAAATCATCCCACAACCTTTCCTAATTAAGGTATATTTTCTCTTGACATGAAACCTTTCAAAAAAGTGTTCCACTTTCTTAAAAATCCACTCAAGGTTGTCTTGACCATTTCTGCACTAGTCACAACTTCTCCAATTTCACTCAACTCATCTCTAATATTGGATATTCTACTAATGTAAGAGGTTACTTTTTCAGTTTCAGTCATCTTTACATTTCTCAACTTCTCCCTAAGCACTTTTTTTCTATTTTCATTAGAACTGTGATATACATTAGTCAAAGAAGTTCACATTCCATGAGCATGAGTATTACCTTCTATATGAGGAATCACATGATCCTTGACAGAATCAAGAATAATCTTCTTGTATTTCATGTTCTTCTTGATATATGTTTCAAAACCTGTGGCATTTGTGGTTGCATTAGGGAAAACCACTGCTTTAGCCTAGGCACTTTCCACTTTGCCACGCAGTTCATCTACCTGTAAGAACAACTTGATCCTTTGCTTCCAAGGATAGAAGTTAGATTCATTATACAATCTATCTTCAAATCTTAACCCAGACATCTTCAATATAAATAAAAGACTAACTTCTTATCTAAACAAAAACTCGGTGTGTTTCCCAACAATACTATGCCCTATCTAGAATCATTGTGTATTAGTTTCCCACTGCCTTGTTCAAAACAACTCGGATACCATGAAGAAGAAGAAAATGACAAAATCATAAGCTTTCACTTTCATGCATTTTGTCAACCACTTAGCAACTTATGGTTTTAAATGTAAGTTTAACTCATCAACATTTAACATTCAAAATACCCATTTTAAATATGCATCCACATGGGAACTAAATATTAATATCATAGATAATCAATTATGGTCAACTTGACCAGGTCGAAATCCAAATATTTGGCAAACCCTAGAGAGAGAATTTTATTAAGAGCATTGAAATTAATTACAAATTCTTTTATCATTCAAAATACCCATGCTAGATCTTCATTCTTATAGGAATTGAACATCAGTATCATACACAATTAATTATGCTCAACTTCACCAGGGAAAACCCTCGAGAGAGAATTTTATTAATAGCACTGAAATTAATTATAAGTTAATTATAACTTCTCTTGGGAATCGTGCTCTTTCTCTCCTTAATGGAAACTTCCCTTCTGTAGTTCTCCCTCTCTCCTTCTGTTGGTGCAATTTGTTTTGTCCCTTCACTTCATTTTATACTTCATTTTCAAGTAACTAACCCCTAACTACCACTTCAATGGCTAGGACTAATTTCTTAGATCTAGCGCTCTCATTAAATGCACTTTTAAATAATAAAAGACAAATATTAAATGCACAACTTAAATAGTGTAAAATTTCATTTATTTACAAAAGGTCACTTTGTACATAAATAAATCACCAGAAACAAAGGACTTTGTCCCCCTCATTACAAACACACCCAAAAATATGAGGAAGGACATCTAGAGTTAAATATTTCAACATCGTCCACTCTTCAGAACTCCATATTTTTTTATGTTGGACTTCCCATATATCAAGTACGTTTCAGAATCAATCAATTCAACTGTGTCCTTACAAAAGGATTTTTGCTTATGCTAATACCTCATGTTGGATGATGGGGGATGCCTTAATTCCCTCCTTTCAGCAAATCAATTACCATCGACTTCACCTCATTTATTCTGGTATAGGGATCTGGAGTCTTTTAGGTACCTTGGAACTTGCATTCATTGGTGGCTAGTTTCCTTGCTACCGAAAATGGGAATACATCAATGTCCCAAGATAGTTAGAATTTACAATTGTTTGACATCAAGTCCTTTATTCGCACTTGTTAGACCATACTAGGTACCTTGTCATTCATTATCATTATCAATGAGTTGGATCACTTTTGTTATTGATATACGTTAATGACCGGTAATCAAACAGTGTCTTAGTGTGTTCAAATTCAATGCATTTATTCATGTGATTTAGACTTATACACATGATGGTTTGTGTTTAATACCTCGAGTTTATTATACCATCATATTTTTTCTATCACTCAAGTTTTGATGGATTGTCATTCACTCATTTTATGATGCTAATATTTTGGACGATTAGTTTGTACAATACGTGTCCACAAATAACCTCCTTTGATACTGACACGTAGATCCATTGTGTATTACTTCATGGCTATGATCTCTTTTGACATGGATCCACAGTGCATTCATTTTTTGTGGCCATGATCACTGCTTATATATCACATGGATCTGCAATGTACTGGATTTGGAGGCCATGCTTTTTGTTTCTCTTGAGCACGGTTATGCCTACCTCGTGAAGAGACATTTATTACTTTTTTTGTAAGTTATGCCTATGATTGGTGAGAGATGACTTCTACTTGGGCCTACCTTAAACTCATATTTGGATATTTATAATGCATTCCATCCAACAATTTATGTTTTGACCTCACCCATTAAGGGGAATCTGTTATAGAATCCTTTTCCACCTCATTTGCATAGATGTCCATATTGTCCTGATTTATGATATTTTCCCTCTTACAAACTCCCTTTCCCATTGGTGGATCACTTATATTTTATCCCCTCTCAAAATATTCCTTAAAAAATTCCTATTTTCAATTCATACACGCATTATCTATGGTTAGCTTGAGTATATGTGCCATGTTTGTGTTTATCCCGCATATGCATATGTTTGAGGGTAAAAAGTACTCTTTTAGTTATTTCTCTGGAAAATAATAGGAGATTCAAAGGTTATAACCTCCTATTTCAAGTGAGTAACTACCCCAAGTTCTATCAATTCCTACCCAAAAGTATAAAAGAGGCTAAAGAGAATAAGAAAATGAGTAGAAAATTACTAAAGCATCATCATGATGTTATTTTGCTTTTAAAATTCACAAACCTTAGTCACGTGTTTGCAAGCTTTTCTCAATTTTTAAAATATGCATTTCCAGTACCCTTCATTCTTTATCTAGTTAGAAAGTCACCATATTGCTTTCTTGGACTTGCCATGAGTGAATCATGAAGGAGAGGTCCAAGTGTATGGCCTGAGTAGAGGAACTCAAACTCCAGTTTCAAAATAGTGTCACAACAGGTTATAGGTGAAATCATTATTGTATTTATGTTACTTTTTATAAAGATCTCTCTTTTTTGTCCAAATTTTTGTGTTAAGCTTGTGTTCTTTGATCATTAAACCCTGGTTACTTAATGCATGAATTTGAGCATTTACAATCAATTACTTTTGTATTTTTATCCATATATTATTGATCTTTGTGTGTTTTTTAAGTATAGGTGATCGAAGGTGTAATTGGACAAAGAGAATAAAAAATTGGAACTTCAACAAATGTTGGACCTTAGGCTACTTATTTAATCTTTTAGTTCATTTATATCTTGGCTGTAAATCTGTGATTGATTTGTTTTATTGTGGGATGGGTGTTATCTTTAGGGTATTTCTCTATGACGGTTATAACCCAAATCCATTAGGGGACTCTTCCCTAAAAAATCAATGTGATAGTGGGTTCAAGAAGCGGAATTTCTTCAAATGTTAGATCTCAGGTGAGTTATTCAATCTTTTGGTTCAGTTATATATTGCTTTTAAATATGTGATTGATAATTTGTTTTATTTTGGGATTGGTTGTTATCTTTAGGTTATTTCTATGTGATAGTTATAACCCAAATCCATTAGGGAAATTTTCCATGAAACATCAATGTGATAATGGGTAACGCCTCTAGGTTGCATTTGGGATATCTGCTTTTGTTTGGGATTTAACTGCACCAGCTAGTTCATGTTGTAACATTTTTGGCATCATTGCTAGGGATAAATCCTTTTTTGCATAAACTTGAAGAGTATGCTTTTTGACATTTTGTGGGAGGATACTATTGGAAATTCCTATTCTCACAGGGAAAATCCATTAAGGTATGAATACCTTTCCCATGTAGATTATTGAAGGTTTGTTGTTGTAAGGTGAAGGAAGCAACATTTTGAAGGCATCAAATGTTCACCTTGGCAGCTCCACATATTTGGTATTATGTATGAGGTATGCAATATTTTAAAATCATCGCCTTATATGTTTGAATATTTAAAGAAAAGAATACGTATTTGTGAAAAGTAGGAAATCCTATTGAACAATGGCTTAGACCTTTGGATTTTTCATATTATCATGTACATCCCCATCCCTTGCAAAGTGAAGTATGGTTTGAGAATATTCTGAGGGTTTTTTAGATTCCTTCTTTGGCCCCTATTTCCCCCTTCTTCTCTATGAGTAACTCAAGTATTCCATGACCAATCCTAGAGAAGCCCCTATTATCATGTCACATAGGCCCCTGTTTTCCCCTTCTTCTCTTGTGAATGCTTGAATGAATTACAAAATATGAAATTGGATGGTATTTATATTTTATAATGTTTATATAAATAAAATTTGGTTTTTCAAAATTTAGTATTTGGTTAGTAAGAGTTCATATTGGTATTACAACTACACCAAATATTCGACGAATTTCGAATTATTTGTAATTTCCGTACACAAAAGGCCAATACGACAAAATTATGCTACTATGGTGTAAATTATGATTTGAATATTTAGTTGTATTTCAATACTATATATTATAAGTTGATCTTCATCCTCTTATAGGTTTTGGATGAGTCCTTGTACCATTGGACTTCATTGCATAAGTTTTACCATAATTGACTTTTTGACTTGGCGAAAGCCATGTTTGACTTGGTCAACAAGAACAACCAACAGTATGAGAGATTCATAATCCATAATCCATCATGATACATGCATTGGAGGCCAATTGGATCCCTCCAAGATTTATTTTCAACCACTTTTTATTAATAGGCCTATATATGGAATTTTTCCTAAGTTTTTTATTTAAAAAGCATAAAGTTAAAGATTATTACTTGAAGTGGCTACTTGTTGAATACTTCATATTGGTTTTTCACATTTAATTTACTTGTACATATTGTTATATCATCAAGGATCCATTCGAAGGAATTTTTTAGGCATTTTGAGTATTAAATTACCTACTTGGGAATTAAATGGAATTCTTAACATGCTTTTCCTAGTCTAATTTAAAAAATTATAAGTACATAAATGATTTAATCAAGTGAAGAAATGTCAACAATTTGGAAAAAGTGGCTACTTGGGTCCTCATAAAACATTTTTCACATAGTACCCAAGTTTTATTTTTCTCATCCAGCATCTCGTGTGGACCCAACTACTAGTCTCCTTTGAGGGGATCATATTCTCTCTTCTAGGGGGGGTTCCTAAAGTTTGAAATATGTAAACAAAAGCAAGTGGAAAATGTAAGGAAAATCAATGTAAGGGGGAACCCATATTGATATCACCTTGTATCCTAGGAAAACAACTTGTCATATTTTGTATCTTCATGGGATCAATTAGGCAATTCACCCCACTCAATTTCTAGCCATTTTTTGTAAAAAGAAGTGTTGATATTTATCTCAATCATTGATGTGATTGATAAAGGACTTAATCTCATCCATTAATACTTTTGGATTAGGGTTTATCCTCCTCTTCCTTTCTCTATAAGAGAAAAACAATTTCATTGTACAAAGGATAATTTTCTAGCAATAAAATAGAGTAGTCATTTCAAACAATTCATTTTGGTTTCTTGGTGACTTGTAGCACTTTATTTTGTGATTTTGACTATTTATTTCTCTTGTGGTTTTCTTTTATGGTGTATTATTCATGGTGGAGGTGAACTATTTCAATTTTCTATAAAATAAAATTTAGATTATGGTTTTATCTTCTGCATTTTGTTAGAGAAATACAAGTTTATGGCGAATCGAGTTTCTCTTTTGCTATAGGATGTGTTTATTTAACCATTCAGATATAAATTTTCTAGGTGATGTGATTTGGTAATATTGCATCATTTTTCAACCTCTTGATTATTGATTTCTCTTCTTTTGTAGGTTGAAACGAGGTTACCGAGGCAAATTTCACCATTGGGTAACTTTGAGACAGTCTAGCAATACCTAGGGGTTTAGCAAAACATCCATCAAGGAAACTGCATGAATAAGGGAAAGTATACTCCATCACCAACAAATCAAGGCATTGGAACTAGGTTTTATTTCTTGATGCTTTCTCATATTTCATTAAAAGTATGAATATTTGCTTAATTTAGCTTATTTTCCAAGCTTCTTAGGGCTACATTTGCATTTTGTGTTTGGGAATTCAGTTCACAAAACACCAAAAAGACTTAGATTAAACCCTAGGAAAGGCCCCTAGTGTCATATAGTGATTCCATTTTCATGTAGGTAACATTTTATGGTTGTTTGATGCATTTTCTTATTGTTATAACAAACATTAAAACTCAACCATATAAAAACAAGAAAACTAAAATCTTAATGTTGAGCCCATTTAACAAAATCCCAACACACAATTACCCTAAACCATTTCACATTAAAATTAACTTCAGTGTTGGACATTTATACCTCAACATTTCAGACTTTTTGGTGGCACCAATTTTCAAAATTAGTAACAATTTACTCGTTTCCTCTTATCCTCAATTTTAGACATTCAAACATTGAGTGGGCATGTTTAAACAATATGTTTGATATGAATCCATTAGTGTCACTATTTTCCTAATCCTATTCCTTGTCTAAATCCTTTGTCATCTTGAGAGTACTGAAGAAACCTAGTTCCTTGGGGTCATGCTTTACATTTTCCTAACTCAAACCCCATAACCCATTCCACAAAGAGACAATTTTCCAATTTGTTAATTCCTTATCCCTCTATCCATTTTGACAAATAGGTCTCATTAGTACTATGAGGAAGTTGGTTTTTATTGGAAAGTGTCTTGGAAATTTTGACTTGGGACACCTCCTATGATTAGTTTGGGCCTACGTCAGTGTAACTGGAAAACCCAAAAAGAGGGGACCTTGCTTATGTGATAGTTTGGGGTAGTGTCATGAGGTTCTATCGGTTTTTCCATCGTTTATTCTCCATAAACACTTAGATCATCAAATTGTTTGAAAAGATTTGTGGTGCCATTGTCAAGGAGCAAAGAGTTCTTTGGTTTGACATATCATGTACCCTTTAGCCAAACAATAGGCGAGTTTTTAGTTCTAAAATGGGCCTCCTAAGAGAAATAATAAAACAAGTCTTCTTAATTTTGGAAGGGAAAAATAAAAACTACTTTTTCTTATTGTAGTTTTGACATATCTCCTTATTGGTTTACCCAAATTTCAAGTTTTGGTGCTCGTTGGATGTGAAATTTAATTATGTATATAACACATACCCACATTGCACACTTTTGAGGCACCCGCGACATGAAAAATGAAAAATTCATGAAAAAACGATTTTAATACATTAAATATGTTTTTTATTTAATTCTTTAGTTTCTTTGTTATGGGCGCCACAAAAGTATCTAGTGTGGGTATGCGATGTGGATTTGAATTCCACATCCAATGAGTTCCCAAACTTGAAATTTGGTAAACTGATAATGAAATATGTCAAAAATACAATAATAAAAAGTAGTTTTTTCTTTTACCCTCTAAATATTTCTACAAATTTTACCCCCATGGTTAACTTCATTATATTTAATCCTATCAGTTCTTATCAAGTGAATTTTGATGGTACATTTTTTTGTTCTAAGGCCCATTTTTTACCTCAAAACTCCCCTAATGATTTTGTTTCCTAACAACATTTTTGGCGTTGTTCACTAGATTTTTGAATGACACGATTCTTGGTGAATCCATTATGTCTTCATTGTGGCTTCACTAGAGAGTGAACCGCCCATCCCTATAATTTTAGAAATTCTAGGAAGGACCTAATTGGCTATTCTCAAACTCTGGTGTTGAACATAAAAGCTAATCCTCAAATCCAATCATCTGATTTGCAAATAGAGTTATTGAATCTTCAAAGTTCATCAATTTCTATCCTGAGTCATTTTCATTCATAATATCCTAGTTCATCCCCTTATCTTGTTAACTCGCAACCAATGTCCATGGATGGCACAAACTAGGTGGAAATGTAAACCCACCTGCCCCTTCACCTCATCTGAGTCCGTTTGGAAGGAATCTTGGCTTGCCTTTAGATTTTAGTTCCATATTTGGAGTTCCCCATCCTGTTCTAAACTAGGTTCATTAGAGGTTTCCACTTTTCATCCATAGAAGAAAACCTGGACCCATTTGAAAAACCATAAATGGTATTAATATAGAACATAAATATGTTTGCATGAAACTATTGGCCCAATCCCTTGAAGGTGATGCCCATTGGTGGTTTAGGAGCTTGTCCACCAACTCTCTCACTAGTTATGATATGTTTAAATGTAGTCTAATTGATGAGTGGGGATCTAAATTTGATGGTAAATTCCTTCTGAATCATATTTTTGAAATTAGAAAGAAATAGAATGAAATGATCTAAGAATTTAACATCGGTTTTGAAAATATCCTTAGTATAATTACATATCACATCAAATCTAAGGATCAAGCTATCCTAATCCATTATCTCATTGCTTTTGAGGGAGCCTTTGGTTTCATGTTAAAGGATAAATAACCAACTAACTTAAGAGATGTCTCAACTAATGCCAAAATTATGGAAATAAATGTCTCGTCTATAGGAAATATAGATTTGTTAGAATCCTCTAGGGCTTCCACATCTAAAATTGAAACCAAAACTAGAAGTTCCCGAGGTAAAGAAGTGGCTCAAAAAGGTAAGTCCCCTACCCACAATTCTATGGTGGAAATGATGAAACATCTTACCATCTCAACTCTGCAGGTATCCAAATTAGAAAAGCGTTGAGATAGGCCTTAGGTTCCCTATCTGTAGAAACCTTATTGGAATCATCCTAAGAGGCCCTACAATGAGGACTCCAAGGGTACATTAACCCATGTATAGTTTGTTAACAATTTGGTTGGTTGATGTGATACCTATAATGAGAATCATGAGAGTGGTGAACGCCCTTTTCAGATTGGTCATCAAGATTCCAACACCATTGATAATGTGCATTTTCTAAAATAATATGATCCTAACAATACATTTAGTAGGTTCTTTCATGTCTCTTAACAAGACAAAGTGTCGGTGTAAGAGAAGAGTATTGAAAAATGTAGGGTAGACCCCAATGAAACAAAGACTCATGAAAAGTGGCAATTCTACTTGTTAGCACCATATTTGGAAAATTTTGGATTATTGAAGGTTTTGGGAAATGACCTTATTTGAAAATGTTATGAAGGCACCCTTTAAGTTAAAAGGGGTGGATGAATCATTCGTAGTGGATCGTGGGATGATGAAAGGGTTTGGATCCACAGTGGTGGATCGTTCTACCTTTTGGAATAAGAAGCAGCGAAAATGAGGTAAAGAGTGTCATGAATCGACGATTCAGATTCAAGAGGGTGAAGATCAATAGTGAAAAAACATTTCACGGATCAGAGATGCAAGGTAGAATGCATTTTTTGGATTTGCGGAATATGTAAATGGGATCAATGTTGGAGGGTTGAGATTGATCCAAAGCTAGATCAACGACGCTAAAACATTCCGTGCGGTGAACATGCCTAGACAAAGAATCTTTTTTGAATCCCGGAATGAGTTAAAAGGGTGGAAAGATCGGACAGTGGAGATGAGAGCGGAGATAGATCTGCGGTTTGGAATGATTCTGCAAATTGAACTAGGGTAGAAAAAGTTGAGATTTCAATCCACGGAAAGTAGTAGGGGCCGCAAAGATCGACGGTTGCGACAAGAGATCAATCTTGATCAATGGATAAGAAGCATTTTGTGATCAAAAGTTTCTCACTCGATTAGATGAAAAGGGATTGGAGGAATGTTAAAGTTCTCAATGTTGAACGATCCCAATGAAGGTAGTTTAGAGATCAACGGTTGATGTTGATTTCCCCAAATCAAGCTGTGCAGGTTGATAGTGTTGACTTTTGGTATGAACATTTGGTGTATCGAAGGCTTAGATTGCAAAGATGAACAAACCTACAGTACAGATTGCATGGAGAAGCACGAGGGTTATGCAACATAAAAAACTATAAAAACATCTACATGGAGTAAAAATATTTGTGTTTCCTGAGCTTTGGAATTAGCGAATACCCTGACTGCATGCAGAGTGCCAGTGTGGACAAATCAGAGAACTGTGCGAAGTGACGAGGTAGGAATTTTCAAACCTTCTGAGTATTTATGGAATGGATAGAATGGTTGAGACAGAGGTAATAGAAGTAGCAGATAATGAGGAAGTAGGGGTTTCTTATCAGAGGGATGAGAAGAGTTTTGAAGATAAAAATGCTGAAATTGTTGATACTATCCTAAGGAATGAGACAATAGAAACAACTAAGAATAGGTTGAAGGTTCTTAAGGACCAGGGTAACGATACCCGTGGTGTTTTTAAATCCTTCTTTTACTTTTTCCTTGTGAATCAGACCCCTAAATACCCTGAGTTTGTCGAATGGTGCATAATTAATTATTTTGAAACTAAAGGATTCATTATGGATAGGCTTAAGTCTAAAATCTTGTGCCCTATTGATTCTCCCTCCATTCGCAAAGCCCTTGTTGTTCCACATGATTTTGTTCAGTTGTCCCAGGAATACAAAGAGGAGATTATCATTCCGTTTATCCATGATTCTGCAGTTGAAATTAATGAATCCTTTATGAAATCATGTTCCAAACCTGATGGTGAGATCCTAAGTTTGTCCTATCCAATTGACCTAGATCTATTTAATGAAGAAGCCCAATCCTTTGTAACTCTGGCCAGACAGCTTTTAGGTTTAGATACTAATGGCTCTGTATCAATATCAATCATAGTACAAAATATTATGAATACACAAACATGCCATCAAACAACAAACACATCATCCTTATCATCATCATCAAAATATCATCAATCACAATCACGAGCAAAGTACAAAATATTATGAATATACAAACACAAACATATCATCATTATCAAATTAACATCAATTAATATTATGAATATACAAACACAAACATATCATCATTATCAAATTAACATCAATTATCAAAATATAGTAAATACACAAACACAAACATGCCATCAAAGAACAAAAACATTATCATCATTATCAATCACAAACGAAATACAAAATATCATGAATATAAAAACACAATTTTTTTATCAAACAACAAACACATCATCATAATTATCAATCACAAACAAAGCACAAAATAGCATGAATACACAAATACAAACATGTCATCAAACAACAAACACATCATACACATCATTATCATCATCATCATCATCATCATCATCATCATAAGCACAAACATACCATCATCATCAAAATATCATCAATCACAATCACAAACAATGCACAAACACAAACATGTCATTAAACAACAAACACATCGTCATCATATCATAATCAGAAACATATCATCATCATCAAAATATCATCAATCACAATCACAAACAATGTACAAACTATCTTGAATACACAAACACAAACATATCATCATTATCAAATTATCATCAATTATCAAAATATAATGAATACACAAACACAAACATGTCATCAAAGAACAAGAACATTATCAATCATAAACACAATACAAAATATCATGAATACACAAACTCATCATCATCACTATCAATCACAAACATAGTACAAAATATCATGAATACACGAACACAAACATGTCATTAAACACCCTTATCATTATCTATCACAAACAAACTACGGAATACCATGAATACACAAACACAAACATTTCATCAAACAACAAACACATCATAATTATTATCAATTAGAAAGAGAATACAGATAGCATGAATACACAAACACAAACATGTCATCAAACAACAAACACATCATCATCATCATAAAAATATTACCCATTCACAGTCACAAACAAAATACAAAATATCATGAATACACAAACACAAATATATCATCATTATCAAATTATCATCAATTATTAAAATATAATGAATACACAAACAAACACACATGTCATCAAAACAACAAACATATCATCATCATCAATCACAAACAAAGTACAAAATATTATCAATCATCATAATACAATTAATACACAAACACAAACCATTTTAAATACATTTTTAAACATACAAATATTAAGAAATTTTAATATGTTTGATTAACAAGTTGATTTA
This sequence comes from Pseudotsuga menziesii, assembly GCA_001517045.1. Taxonomy (NCBI): domain Eukaryota; kingdom Viridiplantae; phylum Streptophyta; class Pinopsida; order Pinales; family Pinaceae; genus Pseudotsuga; species Pseudotsuga menziesii. The sequence continues at coordinate 353,646 of LPNX010728827.1, read as the reverse complement.
GATTTTTTTCAATTATATTTCATAATTTAAAACAATGATTCATTTAATAGTTTTAATTTAAAATTATCATATTTAAAAAAACTACTTTTAAACATTGTAAAAGAAAAAACAATAAAAAAAAGTGGAGAAAAGAGACTAGACAAACCCTTAAGAATGACCATGGTTCATTCTTAAGGGCATTGAGAAGGGGCTTTTTAGCCCCTTCAAAGAAAACAATTTTCTTTTATTATGTTATTTTCGAGAGTAATTACATAATAAATAAATAAATGTTACAATCATTTCTTGGCTTCTATCATCGGACTATGTAGATCTACTTCGTATGCCATGGCCATGCATGTATCTTCTTTGTGTCCTCTGCAAAAATAATATCGTTCAAAATTCAGTGACAATCCATGCTTAATGTAACAAAAATTGCATAATTTTAAGATAATTTAACAATTAAAATAATCCTCACACCTGAATTTGGTTGAAGAGAAACTCTTGTCCATAAGGAAAATCAATGTTGGAAATTGTACTTTAACTAAAACCAAAAGAAACATAATTACTCGCTACACTTGCAAGAGCCTAAGAGAACACAGAATATCATTTAGGTGATAATAGATAATTGAAAAATGCAAATATTGAACTGTGGATAATAATACAAACCCAACGAGTTAAAAATGTACTTACTTTATCAGATTTGATAATTATAATGTTTACTATAATTTTTAATATAATTTAAGAACATTGAGATATGGACATGACAAAAATTAATACAAAACATGTGTTCATATTCTCCATGAGAGAGAGAGAGAGAGAGATTGAATGTAGTGAATAGATTGAAGGATGATTTCAAGAGTCTCTCAACTTAGTGAGGGAATGTTAAAAGAAGTTGTGATTATTTTGTGAACATATTGTATAACTCAAAGGTCAAAGGGATTAAAACAACTTATAAATGTGAAAGACAAATTAATGATAACTATAGTGGATGTTGTTGCAGGGAGAAAAACTGTTAATGTGGAAGTGGATATAGAGAAAACAAAAAAGATAATAAGATAATAACTCAAGAGTTGCATGACATTAGAGGAAGGTAAGTAGTATGAAATAATACATATTGTGTTTTATCATCCCCGATACAAGCAACTTCTTCACCGGTTCCACAACCAAATCCAAGTGGCACATCATGGTTGGGATGGGGGAATGACAAATTCAATGTTACAAAGAATGTCTTCATAAAAAATTGCATCGAGTTCCTATGTATAATTCAAGACATTTTTTGAAAGATTAAAAGTAGTGTTGTCTAATTCTAAGTTTCAAAGGTTAAATATAGGAATGGGGGTTGTTTTGTGAGTATGACTATGTGGAAGATTGAGAAGGTTGAGGTTAGTGATTGCACCAAAAAGTGCATGCTACAACTTAGGTTGACAAATAACACGCCACAATTAATGAAATACTAATACTAATAATATAAATGGATTAAGAAAAAAGTTAAAATTTAAAAATTATTCTATATCCATATTAACCTTATTCTATTAAGGGTCAAAGGGATAGATCTCACATTTTTTAATCCTAAAAAACGCTTGTATTTAAAAGGATTTGATCTATGTTATAGATCCACATATACAGACCTGATGTCTTGAAACTTAAAAAAAGTTTCCATTTCAATGGATTTGATCGTTCCTTATGCTTGATTGATGTAGGTTCAAAGTATATCTAATTTATTAAATTTCAAAAAGTGCATGCTACAACAACTCGCATCCTACTATTCCCCCATACAGAGGTTTTGAATAGGCAGGTGAAAGTATCAGCTAAAGAAAGCTACACAGATACATCCTTGAGGAAACATGTCAGACAAAGCTTGAGATGATGACAAGATCAACGCATGGTGGGAGATGAGAGTCTACATGAACCAAAAGACATGTCGCATATGATACCTGAACATGAAAAAGTTTGCTAACATGTGGGTAAAGAAACATGCCACATTAAATGAATCGGTAAAGAATATAATCATAGTGACAGTGGGAAGAAGCAGTAGTCTAAAGTCAAGATAAAAGATCTAGAATTACATTTGTTACATGTCTTTTGTTGAAAATGTTGCATATATTAGTCTATAAATCATGATACGTGTACATTGAAATTGTGGCAGCCTAGGGCCAAAAGGTGGTCAAACAAGGTTGGGAGATAGTGTCTCACGAGTCAAAATGAATGTTGAGTTTAGTAAGGGATCCCAGAGAAACCAAGGCAAAGATTTTAAAGGAATCACTCAACCCACAATATGCTCTTAACAAAGAACATGAAATTGGTTTAGTGCATAGTATCTAGGGAGGAACGTGAGGGTTCTGGAAATTGGTAACCATGGATTTTATTTCTCATTTATCTCACTTGTGGAGTCAAATGATAACCTTCAACCTTGTCATCATCAAAACAATCTCATCATAATATTTGTATTTCCAAGTCTTGAAAATGCACTTCTCCACGTATTATGCAAAGTGATTTCACGATTTCATAAGAGGAAGTTTCATCATAAGAGAATTTTCAGAATCCTAGAATCTGTTTTGCGGCATTCCAGGTGAATCCTAGAATCTATTTCAGTAACCCAGGCAGACTTCCTCCATGGCTATCGCCATCCAAATGGAAGGAGTATGACTTAATACATACCCATATATATACATATATAATTTATATATTACTATATATATACATATAATACATCACATAATATATACAATCTCATTTACACAATCTCATTTACAGGAGTTTGAGCACGTTATCAAGGATATTTTTTGGAGGAAAATTTTTATTCATCCTTATTAGCCAGAAAGAAACTACAAGGGGAATTTTCGCTTGGAAGCAGTTTCTCGAGATCTGGGACTCTGGTCTGTGGCATTCTAGGTGAAGAGGTTACGTGCTTTCTTTTGATTTGATTTTACTGATTACGGGCACTGCGTATATTCCCATAATAGTGCCCGCCCCAATCTCTGGCTAAGGATAATAAGGCATGGCTCCGGTTGCTTTGCTGCGGTAGCCAAAACTACTAGTTCCCGATCGACATTCAATTTTTATTCGTTTATCAGCGATTCACGTGAAATTGATTCTCACAGCACAGGTTGGAGGGAATCATACTCATGCTATGAATTCCTTCTGGCTTGTTTATTCACAAAAGAGGTAACCTCACTGCCCCATTGGCATTGGAACAACTAGCTTAGGTTAGTATTCCTCTTCTTAAAATCAGTGTAGGCTTGAATCGTTGGGTTCATATCTGTCTAAACTATGCCTCCTAGAGAAGTAAAGGTGGACATCGCTTCAATGGTCACCATGGATTCAGGGTTGGTTCAGAATCTTAGAATTTGGTCTGTGCCATTCAATGGTCACCATGGATTCAGGTTTGGTTCAAGCGTTTGTGGGATAAATTCCTATCGTGACTCTGTTCGTACAGTTTATCAGACTCTGTTTGGGCAAATTTCAGAATTTAAAATAAAATCATTTAAATTGGCCAAAATATATATAAAATGAAGAACAAGTCGTTGTTAGGTACTTTAATGGTTTGCTTTTCCAGTTCCAACGAGTGGTTCCGATGGTAAAGCTGCGTTCTATAAAGAAGGTGGAGAGATCATAAGAAACAAAAAAAGATGGTATAAATGGAAGACAATGTTATTTTTACTCTTAGAGAAAAAAAATCTGATTCATTCCATATATCTACTGCCCTACATTCTTTGTGCCTGGAATCTTTATAACCTTATAGAATATCCGGGGTTTGCCACTTGTTTTCAAAAACATCCAACATTCTTGGTGCCTGGCATCTTTATAACCTTATAAAATAAAATGAAGTGGACCAGATGGTTTTACAGCTAATTTATTTTTAAAACTTCAAAAAACTTCAAAACAATAAGAAGTGTTTTTTAACACCTCAAATTTTAGTGACCTTTGGCCTCATCGTTCTACAACAGGACTTCTCTCACAATGGCCAACAGTTAAACTCTCCCTTCCTTCGGATTTGCTTCATCGGTATAGTTGCTCTAATGTTAGATGTTTAAAATTTGGCCATCAAAATTTGACTGTCAAAGATTGTTTGGGTTTCAAACACCGATATTACAATATTATTTTAACCACTTCCTTATAAAGCAGGTACAAGCATTTGGGTTACTGCCTGAAACCAAATGGCTATAAACAAGATTGGCAATGGCTCATAGGCAAAATAGAAACAAAGATAAACATCTGGTGGAATAGGTGGCTCTCGAAAGGGGGGAGATTAACGTAGGTGAAATATGTTCTTGTCACTTGAGGGCATCCCTGTTCACTGGCATTCTACTGACACATATTCCAAAAGGTGTTCTGTAAAGAATCACAAGGTCTTGCTTTAATTTTCTTTGGAGAGGAAAGTCATATTTTAGGGGTTGTCATCTTACAAATTGGAAGGAACTTGCACAGCCAAAGACTATACGTGGATGGTGTCTTAAGCATATAAATTAGTTTGGTAGTGCTCTAGATGAAAAGAGTCTTTGGAATTTTATACAAAAGGAGAGTCTTTGGAGTAAATTTCAATTCAAAAGTACATAGCCCCACAATCTGTTACTGAACAGAACAGAATGGAAAGGAAGTCTATATGAGATGTTTCCGAATTCTTAATCATTGGAAAACGTTAGTTCTGGCATTCCCAATTATTGGCAAACATTTGGCTTGGTGGGTTGGGAATGGTAAACAGGTTAGGGTAGGTTCAGATGCCATCATGGGTTGTGGGAACGATGTATTCATTTAGAAATATTTCATTTATTTCTTACATGATAGAGGGATATTTACACTGGATCAGACTGTAGACATCCACAATACTGATGTATGGAACCAGGGTTGGCTTACATCTATGAGATTAGTTTTAGACAGTGAATATGCAGGCAGGTGGGGATTACTTCTAGACGAACTCCGAAAAGTACACATTCAACTTAGAGAAACAATGATGAGTTGGGGTGGTCAGAGGACAAGACAAAGGTCAATATCCTGCTAAGATGGGATTTATATTTCTGAGACCAGATGCACAACAAGAAGCAAGGTGGTGGCTCACAAAGATACGGAAAGTTCAGGTTCCTAAGAAGACTATACTTCATGTGTGATTGGTTGAATAATTGAGTCTCGACTTGTGAATTTAAAACAATATGCAAAAATAACAATGAAACAAATTTACATTTGGCAATTTTCTATTCATTTACTGTACAGGGATGGAAAGATATTTCTCAATGGCTAAATTTGGATACTTTATGGACTATAGCTGATGTTGACTCTGATCTACAAGGCTGGTTTTAAGGAAGAGAACTGAAACAGTCGGGGTCAATCCCTTTTCTCATTTTGTGGGATGCATGGTTGACAGCCAATGGCTTATTATTTGAAGAAAGACAAGTACCCATTTACCAGGTTACTACTCAGTTTATCTCCATATCCCAACAATTTTCATTTTCATGTCTTGGAAATGCATTTCTCCAGGTACAGGTATTATGCAAGTTCTTTCATCACACTTCCAAATTTTATCTAATTTCATAAGATAATTTTCAAAATGCTAGAATCTGTTCTGCGACATGCATTCCAGGTGAAGAGGGTAAGGGTTACCTACATGGTGTGGTCCATTGGCAAACTGTGTGAATCCACATATTTCAGTAACTCGGGCAGACTTCCTCTATGGCTATCATCATCCAAATGACAAGAGTTTGAGCATGTTATCAAGGATATTTTGGAGAGAAATTTTTATTAAATCTGAAATTGTCGGAAGAAACTATAGAGGGAATTTTTTCTTGGAAGCTACCTCTTGAGATCTAAGAATCTTGTCTGTGGCATTCCAGGTGAAGAAGGTAAGGTCACATATCCATTAGGTTTACAAAGAAAATTGTGATTCAGTGAAGATCATCGATGAACACCATTCCAATGCATGGTTTGCCAATGAATGGGGAGAAATACCCTTCATGGCTTTAGAAATACTGCTGGGATTCATGGGAGAGAGCGGGAGCATTTGTTCTCCTGCTAAAATTTCTGAGCATAAAAGCTTCATCGATACTCTATTGTGCTATCTCTGCATCAACTGCCTCTTCACTTCTTTGTTGCCTCTTTATACATGACTTGGCCTATAGGAGGATTCTTAGTAATCAGGATAAGGAGAACATGTGGAGGAGGTTACAGTGATTTCTAAGTAGTTTGAGAATCTATCAAACCGCTCTACAAACGAAAATGGATTAAGAATTGCTTCTTTAGAGAGTTGGTGAGCTGATAAGATCACTGACGAATAGAAAATAAACTCATTTCTGAAGTACAAAAATATTGACAAAAAAGTTTAAATGACTTCCGCAAACGTGGTCAAATGTTATGAAGGTTGTTTGGAAGAGAACCATTCAACACATAGATTACATAACTGTTCTGTCACAAAAAAACCTATGCTGCCACAAAAAAAGGTCTGTTCAATTATATACAATTTTGGGGCTCTATATTTGCAAGATTGGAAATGGGGATGGGGACAACGAATTAGAATGCACTAATAATCTAATCTGAGCTAGCATGGACGAATGAAGAGTGAAACTGGTTTAGAGTTTGACTTTTATTTGACCATTGATGCAAGGTTTAACGGTGAATTTTCTAAAGATAAATAGGAGGAAAATAAAACAGTGGGTACCTATAATATGGAGTCCATGCTCTGCTCTGTCCTATGTCCAATCCCGCACGTAGTTGTATTCATGAGTAGCTGTAGATCACAGTGCTGAGAATAATTGTGGGCAGAAGATCAAGGAAATCATCACAGTGAAGGCCACCTGCTGAGTAGCCACTAAGAATAGCCTGCAACAAATCACTTGATAGATCACATTCCATTTTCATAGCTTCCAATACTTCTAGGATACATATGTATGTATCATAGATAATTAGGTCAACCTACCTGTTCGGCTTTGTCCATCCCCTGTGCCAAAAGATCTTCAATTACAGCTTGCCATATCCTTTGTCCCCTCAAATGGAGTTTGCTACCCTGTAGTGCTGCTCATGCTCATAATTAGGTACAAAAGTTTCAACTGATATCAAATTGCAAGATCCTATTAACTGGGTATTCAAACCAACATACCGGGTCTACCTCCTCCACATATCTAGTGAATGACGACCCATCACAATATCGAACCATAAGATGGTTCCAGTTATAGAAATCTGTTGAACAGTTTTAGTGGTTTCAGTTATAGAAATCCAATCTTGAATCCTATTAAGAATAAATTATAATCAGACGTCTTACAAATTATAATCAGATGTCTTGGAGTGTAGCTTAGCTTTGATATACTTAGATTTTGTGATTGAACATGACTTAAAATATAAAACGCCTGTAAATGCTATTGGTTTCTCCATGTACAACACCACCCTGGAAAACAGTTTTCAGTTATCAGATCAAGAAACAAAAAGCCCAAAACAGCTCTTCATATCAGATTAAAAAACCACCATAACGCAGAGCATCAATATTAAAAAGACAAAAAAAACCTTGGAGAATAAATTGATATGATGCCATTGCCTGCCTCTGCCCCTGCCTCTGCCCCTCAGAGAATACATACACAGACACAACAACACAACCACATACACAACAACACACAGATACAGACCAGACCAAACAACACATAACATAACATGGAGCTGCAAACCCAGACCAGCCACATACATACCACCAGACTAGACGCATACCACAACGCAAACAGGCAGCCTGAGAGGAGGAGGAGGAGAGGCAGCCAGGGAATGCCAATGCCAATGGGAGTTCAGTTGGCACAATGAAAATATCAATGATGGACCGTTGCATTTGATAAGCACTACCAATTATGGATTTTTCTGACACTGCAAATCGAATTTTGACAATTCCATTACGGAAGGATGGGATTGCATGATTTCAAAAGATTCGTGAATCGTCATCCAACGAAGGATGCTTTTTGGACGTGTAAATGCTTTTCTATGACGTGTAAATGCTTTTCTAGTTGAGAAAAGCATTTAAAAAATGGTTATGTTATGTTAAAAAATCAGTTGAATTTTCTGTGTAAACGTATTAAAAGAAATATTCTATGTTTAATTTAACAAATTTTAAATTTTAAAAAATAATTCTGTTAAAGATATTACATGAATTCTGTTGAAATACCATAAATATATAATATAAATTTTATAAAAAAAAAATTAATTATTTGAATATTGAATTTTAAGAAGTGTTTTAATTATTGAATTTAAAAGAGTATATAATATCTACAAGATTGAGATTTTAATATTTTTATTAAAAAAATTATTATAAAATCAAATAATTTAAGTATATTTATCCTATACATATATATGTATAATATTATATTTTTAATATATTTTAAAAAAGGTTATTTAATTAATCACATTTTTTCATATTTAGTAATTCAATAAATATTCTTTAAATTTTAAAAAAAAATTTATTAACTAGTTAATATGTTGTATTAAAGTATATTAATTAGTTAATAAGAAAACCTTGGATGCGGGTGACACGCAAGCTATCCACAAGGGACACCTAGAGTACAGGCTACCTGGTGAAGGCGTGGGAAATGAGGTGAGCGACGATGTGGTTGAATTGAATGCGAAGGAGGATGGAATGCTTGCCAACCCTGCAAGTAGTTGTCCGGTCATTTCCTATCTGAGTCGTAGCGTTGTGGATTTAATTCATGTGCGTGCCAATACAGACCTCCATGATGACAGCACTTCGAACTATGAGACCCACTAGCCTCAGCCCTATGGGCATTTTCATTCTCATGTATCTGCTCTGCGCTTATTCCACTGTGAGCCTACACACTAATACGAAGAAGAAGATGCCTCGACAACGTGGTACCCTGCGCAGAGGTAGGATAGGCAGAGGAAGAGTTCGTCGAAAGGCCACCATTGGGGACACTAAGGGGTTTGTTGAGCAGGTTTCCATGTCGGTCAGATGTTTAATCGATGAATGGGAGTCCAAGGTGTCTCAGACCATCTTGCATCTCGAAAAAGTAGGGGAAGAATTAACCATTACTAGATGTTGAAGAACATGTTGGGACTGTTACTGGAATATATGACAGTAAAATGGAACAGAGCCAGGGACGTGGCCCAATGTATGCGCACCTACATCACCCTGGCAGACACACAACTAAAAGCCCTGGAGGCTAATTTCAACCTGAGGCATTATTCGGTGTTTCCCAGCACAGGAACTATGGATGATAATGGAGTCAAGAACCAAAGCGAGAAAGGTGGTGCGTCCTCAGTCCGAGACGGCTGCATGAACATAGGGGAATTGCAAGAAGTGCTACGCCTATTAAGTGTGATCGCGACACTCCAATTGACGTCATCGCTATTCTGTCGATACATGAGAGACAACCTTGCGACCGAGCGGAGGATTATGGACCCTGTCCAATTCTGGAAGAGACTCACGGTTTCCATGTGAGAGATGCAACCACGTAGATGCCACATTATCATCTCTAGTTCCCTCTGTGACTTCCAACTTTTTGGGTTTCCTTGCTATCAAAATGTGTAATTTTCAAGCTTGTCTACAGTCATTTTTTAAGTTGTAATATGTATGTTGAAGTTTTTAGCTACAGAAAGTGAAGACATTTATTTTTCTATGAAAACCCCAATTCCTGTATTTTTGACAGATTAGGTGAGCGGTCTATCAGTTTAAGACCCCCGTAGCAAGTTTTTTTGCTTCTTCGTACTCTTATTTTGTTAACATGAATATAATTTTCCTCTGTTGCTTACAAAAAAAAACTAGTTAATAAGAGAAACAAATCTAAAATTTAAAGAATATTTATTGAATTCTTTAAAATGTATATGAATTTTTTTTAGTTAAAAAGTTATTTTAAATGGATATTTTTAAATATTTTATAGATGGTTTGAAAATTGTGATCTTTCACCACGTGGTATGATTGTATTGTATTTTTAGTGATGAATGTGACATTGTTGGTATTGCCTTTTCAACATTGTATTGTACTTTCAGCAATGAATGTGACAGTGTTGGTGTTATCTTTTCAACAATCAATGTAGCCTTATATATATATATATATGAAGAATAAGAATGCAAGATAATATCTTCTTAAACAAGTATTTAGATCAATTTAGTAAAAAAAAATCATCATAATTGATTACAATTTTTAAAATATATCATTATTGTTAGGTTATAAACTCATCCCTTTAAGAGGAGTTTATTTTTGACGAACTTCAAATATTGTTAATATGAACACTCAAACTCAATCTCAACTTGAAACATGATGAATCCACCATCATCTTGGTTACTAAAATTTAAAAGAGAAGCGAATAGATTTATAACAAGGGCCAAAACATTTTTCCCTATTATAGCTACTAACATTTGCATACTCCAATAATAAATAAAGAGAGTTGGGAGTGGGTACATTTCATTGAGAGAGGAATCAATGGATGTGTCATTTTAGTGTTCATCTAAAAGATGTAGATGAATTTGATTCCATCCTCATTCACAAATATCCTTTTTCTTAGACACCACCTCCATGAACCTCGATCAATAACACATGGCTTGTCATGTGGAGAAGTAAAGCACGCATGCCATGCATACTAATATGTAATAACTATGAAATGTAGTGGGTGTCATGTGTAGGAAATGCTAAAATACAACTACCTTGAGGTGGTACACTGTAAACAAAGCTTGGATCATTCTTGGGAATGTGTGGTGTGCACATTGCTTTAAAAGTATTTTGAGTTGGAGTTGAAGGGTTGGTCACAAGAATCACAAACTCTATTTTTCTTTTCAAAAAGAGAGCATGAACACCATGGCATCCACTATGAGGATGTAGCTTGCAACATGGAGGATGTCATCATAGTGAGGAGATACACTTATAAATCCTCGGCTAAATCTACCCAAGTTGTATACTAATAGGTATACAGTACAACATAGAGAAGATATATAGGCTCAAACGAGTCAACTGAAAAACTATGCATAAAGAACCCCAAAATATAATAGTTCTCCTTAGAAAAAAAGACTATAGAACAAATTTGGTTGATGTTTGATCAAGGAATTTGATATTCAACGTCACTAAGTTTCGGATATGTACTTTTTTGTAGTTGATACTTCGAACTAGTTTCCTTGTAGTTTTTGGGAGGATTATATCAATTTTACCTTTAATCTTTGATTTTTGTTTTATCCTTGAAATCTATTAGATATGGGTATGAATATTGACATCAACAACATAATGATAGAAAATAGAATAAGGAGAAGGTAATGTACTATACGGTGGTTAATTTCAATTGAAGAAATATAAGGATATTGAGTTTGGGGTAGCTCTGAAAACAATGTACAAATGTAATAATTCGCTTAATTGTATGGTTTTATTAAGAGAAAATGTTCTAGAAAAGTGGAATTGCACATGGACAAACTATTTGATTAATATTCATAGCGAGATATAAAAATGAGATACACTATGCATGAGACTACATCCAAGGATCTTGAGGAGGATCCTCTAGTAGCATTTGATGTGAATAACCAAATAAGCATATATGTTTTATTTTAAAAAAAGTTAGATAATTCATCCCCTTATAACAGCAAATATACATACTCATGGTTTCCAATTGAGAAGTAATTCTTAAATAGTTAGATTGTCGTTTATGTAGGTCCATAAACTAAATAACTATGGAGTATTTGACGAGAAGCTTTGAATAAACAGTTCACCTGAATAATTCGAAAGTACGGTTGTTTATATTTATTTTCATCATGTGCACAATAAAAAAGAGAAAAAATAGTAATAAGAATGAATTTCACACTCAAAGATAGTCCCATTTTGAATAGTAGGTCTAGTAAACCTTGCATTAGTTACACACTACAGTCAAAGCCCTATATGCCAAGCACTTTTGGAAAATTATATATTTAAAGAAGACAGTCCTTCATGGATTTGATACCATAGTGGGAAATATAATGACTTATAAAAAAATGAATTTAATTTTTGAGGAGGTTGTACCCATTCAAAAAGAAAAACAACATATTGATAAAGAAAAAATGAAATTCCCAAAGATAGTAGGTGGCTTGTTGCTCTCACATTTCCTCGTGTGGTATTCCACATTAGTTGAAGGGTCTAGGTTTTTGAAACATATAGATGCCAACATACCATGATCACTATGACAATGGGGGTGTCCACATAGTTAGTGGCATTTCCACTAACATAATGGTTGACTAGTTGCAAGATGATACATCACGCCCTTCAATATCCACATGATTAATTAATGTAAGTAAGCAATTTTTCTTCTTAAGCAGTCCCACTACTATGAGTTATATAGCATGCACAACCCCTAGTAAATCCATTTTTTAGTAGAGTTTAACTTTTTTTAAAGTTGGATTTAGCACATGTAAATGACAAGAATTGTAAGGGTGGGAGATATAGAGATAGGAGGAGGAGAACATTGCTACAAGGTACCATCCTCTATCATGGAAACACAAGTTAGAGGTGTTAAGAAAAATGCACGAGGGAGATTTGTTGTGTTCAACACTCTTCACAATGTAGAGGAGGTTGTCATGTAAGCCCTTCCATTTTATGTAATGTTAAATGTATTTGTCTGCGACATCCAAACCCATTTTGATGTATTCCATATCATGACTATCCACAATGCTTATGATCCAGGATCCTTGGGAATGGGAAATGAGGGGCACATGCTTTTTCTCAAGGATGTTTATCAAGTCATGTATGATAAGATCCACATTGAAAGTGGCTTGGGTAATTCATAGTTGATTAGTGACACATATAATTAAGTCTAGTAGGAAAGAGATGGAAATGATGTTATTTTGGATTGATGCACTAGCCTTTCCATCCAATCCCAATGCCAATCCCTATGTTTAATAGAATTTCTTAGTTGATTTTTCAAACAATGCTAGAGGTGATTCTAATGGATGGATGGGATTGGACAATGTAAAAATATTCATCTTCCAAAGGAGGATGATTAACTGAGATTTTATATTTAGATACCAAAAGCACAATTCACGTCATCTTAATATTGTTAGCACATGAACATAATCTATCATCCTAATTTACTCAGAGGGATGTAGAAACAATTAGGATTCAAATAAGGGGCCACAAATCATATTCCTTATATAATAGTTAATAAAATGATGGTGTGCATTTGGTAAATCTATTTGAATAAATATAGAGGAGGAGATGATAGGGGGATTTATAGGTGATTTATAGAAACTATTTTACGAGGAAAGAGCATCAAAGGTACTCTAGCCATATTCAGTTTGAGAACACCAAGGATGGCATGAGCATGCAAACCAAGAATGGTTTGGAGTCCAAGGAAAATGATAAATGTGAGAGGATTATCGATACATAGCTTAAATAATGGTAAATTAACAAATGGTATGAGAATAGTTTCAAAGAGATAAGGCTTGAAGTATATCAGGTATTGAGAATACGAGGAGACTTTGACATATTAATAAGTTGTCAAAATGGAGGATGCATGCATCAAAGATAACGTTGCTTTGGATGTCACTAAATAAGCACAAAGATATTATAATCATATAATACAAAGTACGGGCTATGAAAGGCATCAAGGATTGGTGGACTAAAGAGAACCTAATGGAGCTAGATTACGTGTTGGATGGCATCAAAATAGAGGCATCATTGAGATGATAAGAAGAGCTAAATGGAATATCATAGGATTGTGATGGTTAAGTGAATGATCACTAAAGTGGAATGGGATATAAGAAAATATGCCAATAGAAAACTTGTTATGAAGATATGTGATATTATAGGACATGAGTAGTGCCCAAAAGAAAACAATGCATAGTAAGAAGAGGACACTTAGCAAAAACTTATTGGAGTTTAGGAATTTCAGAGAGTTCATAGAGTATGCAAAAGGAAAATTCTTGAATTCTTGATATATCATAACACATGTACGAAATGGAAGTGATGTTAATCCCAATGGAAGAGGTTGGTCTTGATAGCAATACAGATGCATGCAAAGTTTTCATTAGAAAATGTTAATCAAGGACAAAGAGTAGGATAACATTGAAACAATAGATGCATGGATTGGGGATGACCACAAATATTAAGAGTCATGGGGAGAAGGTGGATCATTTTAAGTAGCAGAAGATTAAGAGGAAAAAAGTAGAGCAGTAGATAGCCATGATAAATTGTTACATATAATCAAAGTTAAATAGTAGAAGACATGAAGAGATACATATAATAAAAGTTAAATAGTAGAAGACACGCAGAGATAGAGGTCAACAAGCTCGAAATGGGATAATGACCATAGAGTCTTTGTATGCTACCATGGAATTTTCCTTGGCATCATTGAGTTGTGGTAGTGGTAGATGTAACCCAAAATTAGATTAGAATATTGGAAGATAATATACTAAATAAAATTTAAGTGGTTGATTTTAAGTGATGAGTGCCCAATGTATGTAATTTGGAATTATATCAATGTATTAATGAAACATACAAAAATGACCTCCATATCTTGTGAATTTGCATGTATTTGTATGTCCACTTATGAATTCCTTGAGCATTAAATGAAATTGAAAATATGTTTTATTACGTGTATGAGTAATTTTGTAAATGAATTAACCTTTGAATAGAAGTTATATGTTTTAAAGAGTAATAATCATTGAGTCCCATGGTTGAAAAATTGTTTTAAATACCTTTGGTAGTACTCCAAGAGAAATATTGATGCCTTGAAGGTTTTACCAGTCTTCACGGTCACTAAAAGAAGAATTGATGCTGGTCACAATAGCTCTATGTTCCATCTCCAAGGTTAGCAACTCAAATTCACTCTTCCAACAATTTCAATAATTCAATGCACCAATATATTGATTCATTGAAACATAAAAATTCAACATCATCAATCAATTTATGACATAGTACCTTCACACTTGGAGAAGTCTATGCGCACTTGAAGAAGTCCATAAACTTGCACTTGAAGAATTGGATATCTCACACAACAATGAACCAACCCAAAGTCTTGATACTTCAAACTTCAACAAAGAATTCAAGAAATAGTTACGATGTGTCTCTTCACTTCAATATTTCTTACATTGGCATATACTCAAGACAAGTATACAGTAGTCAATCGTGACCATAGTACGATCACTTCAGACTAAAAAAAATTAGGGTTTAGAATACCCCAACTCTCAACTTCAAGACAATGTTACCTCTTTCTCAAGATTGAGGTCATGGATGGTGATTGATAGAGCCCACATACCAGGGGTGATAGCAACACTTCAACACATGGAGAAGGAACATCCCAACATCCACACTAATCGTTGATAGATGTCACAAATCTATTCAATGCACCTCAAGAGATAGAGTTTAGGTTCCATGCAACACACAAATAAACACGTCTCTCTTGAGATCTCACCATAAGAGTGTCACCGCGGGCTCTTTACTCTGGTATTCTTTACAATGATCTCTTTATGGAGTATGGTTCACGATGATAACACTAAATTCACAACACAAGTAAGATATAGGGTCCACGATGGAGAGAGTCTAAGATGAAGAGATTTATTCCACATCTTGCAATGCCATATTCAAATGGTGATCAAGATTTAAGCACCTTTGAAAAATCCAAACAAAACTCCTCTAAATCTATGAGTGTGTCTGAGTATGGCCTTTTAGCAAGCATACAAAAACATACATAGCCCTGTCTATCAAACAAATCATCCTAAGAATGTGAAATGGAAGAACTATATGTCATAGGGTTTGCACCAGTCACACAATTGGGCACACCCAATGTACACAAAGAAAGAGTATTCAACAAGATGTCACCGCAATATTTTACGTCTAGGGTTTTCTTTCTAGCTAGAACACACACACAATGAGCATCAACATTATCTCTAGACACAACAATAGATTGAGATGAAAATAACATGCATAATGGAGAAAATGTAGAGGGATCTCACATAGATATTATATCCATCTCACTTGATAAGGGAGGAAGGTAATGACCGAGGGGAAGATAACCAAAATTAGGGTATCTATGAGCATGTAAACACCAAGAGCAAACTTAGCAAGACAAAATGGGCAAGTATACTAGTGGAGGACAACACGCCATAACTTGTAGAAGGAAATCATGGAAATAATGATATGCATCTTGTAGGATGGATAGATGAGAAACAAATGGAATATTTTGTAGGAAAGCATAATGCCAAGTTTGAGAAACAAGAGTTATGATAGTCTACACTAGGATATGATATCATTTGTTAGAGATAATAACCCATGCATTGATTTTTATTGATTCAGAATCCTTTATTTATACAAATGATGACACTCTTGGACTTCATATTCCAATAGTATCTTTGGATTTTGATAGAGACTCTCCATCTTCCTAAACCAAAAATATTTACAACAACTGTAAGTGGAACGATAATCCCGTAGGTTTATGTTTCCAAAAGTATCATAAATGGTAACACCTATGGGACAAGGAACATAAGACCTTGCAGAATGAGATGTTGAAAGAGGATAATGTTGCAAAGAGAATGAATACGAGGAAGGTGGGAAAAGTATGAACAAGATGAGAGAGATTGCAGAAGAGCGAAGACTACAAGAAAACAATGGTGAATTTCATTGAGCGAGTGAAGACTCTAGAAAGGAAAATAAGTGCCGATGAATCCAATAATTGTGACTTGGGTATATGTTGCAAGAGTGATTGACAACTCTAGTATAAATAATATGTTGTGAATACTACCTTGGCAATTATAAATATAGGTAGAAGCGATGATTGTTGAAGAGCATTGTTCTAAGAATAGATTATCACACTAAAGATGAGGAATCATGGTGGTAATTGAGATTAGGGCACGACACTTAAGAACGAGGAGATGATTCTTAAATAAATTGGGGACTATAATGCAAGATCATTGCAGGTACTTTGATATTGAGTTTGAGAACACCAAGGATGACATGACTATACATATTAAGGATGGTTTGGAATCCAAGGAAAATTTTAAGTGTGAAAGGATTTTAAAGACATATCTCCAAGAATGGTGAACTCACAAAGGGCACATGAATAATTTCAAAGCAAGAAGGATTGAAGTATATCAATATCTGAGAAAACAAGGAGGATTAACATATTTATAGGATGTTGAAATGGATGGTGCATGAAATATCAAGTCTGAAGCTCACCGCATAATCACAAAGGCATTGGAAAAATATAATACAAAGGATGGGTTTGAGATGCATCAAGTATCAATTGACCAAAGTGACACTGATAAATATATCATGCACGCTGGGCATAAAAGAAAAGGATTCATTGAGTTGATGAGAAGGGGCATAATGTATATTGTAGGTCGATGGCACATGGCATAAAAGGATCGGAGTTTGGGAATTTTAGAGAGATCGTGAAATAAGGGAAATTAAAATTTATGAACCACTAGATCAAAACATGTGGATCAAATGGAAGTGAAGCATTAAATCTCAACCACAGAGGATGGCCCAAATAACACCATGGGTACAAATTATTCAATTAGAGAATGTTATTAGAGGATACATAGAGGGAGAGAATTGTAACAATAGACATATTAATGAGGAATTACTAACAAGGTAATTAAAAATATGAAGATGCATGAGGGAGATGGAGCATTTTGCAGTGGCATGCCTCCACCTCTCGGTGCCAAACAACACAAATAAATTATAGATAACATATAGAGGACATGCATATGCCTCCATGCATAACAAAACATGATAGGGAGTGATCAAAACTTACTCATATATACCAACCTTAAGTCACAAAACAAGCAACCTTGAGATGAGAAGGAGGCGAGGGAATGCACAAGGAATGAAAATGAATATGATATTCTGCTTGAACTCAACTCGATTCAACAATCGTATTATTTTCTATCATTAAATTATGGTCCATCATGTTTCATTATATACTATCCATCAAATGCCAATGTTGATTCCGGCTTTGGATAATCACACTTTCTATGGACCTCTAAAAAATCATGAGTTGTGCATCCATTAAAGGAATTTCACATTGTGAAATGATTTCTCATCAATGATGGGGAAACATGATGGATTGAGCATTCAAAGCATAATCCATCATTCAATCAGGGATAAATAAATAAAAGCATGTCATTGTAGTTCACTGATCCAAGGGAGGTAGAGAGCAATTAAATTAAACATAAAGAGTTGTTAACCCCCAATTGTGCTTGCACTACTAAAGGGTTAATTTATATAAATATTCCATTAGGTTGGTTACATTAACATTGATCCAAACATACACACTGATTAGAGTTCTTTCCACTTCCATTTGAGTCCTAAACTACTAATTTTAGTAGTTGCTTTCTCCAAGAACTTGATATCAGGTAGGTAACATGACATTGGTATTCACACATTCATGCTTCTTGTAAAAATAGAAGTCGAGTGAGACTTCTTTTTCTTTTTTTGGTACTTTTTTCCAAGAATCTAGATTGATAATCTTTCCTTCAAAGTCACTCTTTCCTGATTTTTTGCTTCTTTGCTTTTTGAAAAAGTCTATTTTTTCAGCATATCTATAATTAATATTTTCTATATAGGGAAGGTATAGGTTAAATGGAATGGTTCCAAACAAGAAGTGATGGTGTGGTTCAAGTTATCGACAATGAAAGAGTGATGAGTCAAGAGTAGTCTTTACCGAGTGGATGGTTCCTCAGTGTAACATGTGGAATCTTGTTGGAAGTATTAGAATTTGAATGCCATTTAGATCTTCAAGCAGATAGTTATAATAATGTTTGCAGCAAAAGAATGGAGAGTGAAGATACAAACTGAACAAAACAAACCACACAGGAAACGGACAAGTATTGCTCAGGAATTTACAGTATCATTCACAATAATAATATCTAGTGTTACAATAGTTTACATAGGTAGAATTCGAATGCATGGGATATGAATTCGAATCCTCCAAGTGGATATGACTGTATCTAACTACATATCTAACTCTAGGTCTCCCAATCATATCCTCCAAGTCGATATGAATGTATCTAACTGAATCTCTAACTCCAAGTGGATATGTAGCCATGCAATGCTTGCGCTAGCTAACTAATGGTGAACTAACTGATTGTAACTGGGGGCTATCTAAGACTAATTAACACTAACACCAACTAACTGAAGTAGGTTGGTAGTGGGACTCCCAGTGGCTCCTAAAATGTAGGGATTGGTCTAAGAGGCGCCCAAACTAATGCATGCACATGCATTAAGTGGCAGTTAACCTCTAGCGGTGTTCCCCACACTCCAGTGACTGGTACATGTGGCCCCATTGGTCCAAGTGGACCCAATTGTACTAGTGGACCCAATTATTTAATTAAGGTTCCTAAGTATCCTAACACCCCCCCCCCCCCTGAATCCTAACTTGGACAATTGTGGGACCTGGTAACAAGACCATAAGTCACCCAAATACAATCTAGAAGATAATAAAAAAATTTGCTTAATACAACTAAGGAAACAGGGGAAAACCTCATGGGAAACCCCCTGCCCTCAAAAATAAGTAGGAAAATAGCAATCTGCAAGCTATATTTAGAAGAAATAATCTTCATCCTTAGGAAAATAACTTGAATAACACTGCTACAAAAAATTGCAACTCTATGCAGCAGTATGGTCCATAAGTGGACCCCTCAATGTACTTTTGAACCGATGACTCTGTTTGTTTCTACTGGATGGTGAAGGTAGGGAATGATCAAATCTCTGCTTTTGTGGGTCATGTAGCTGATCATTCGCCATCATCAAGTAGCACTAACCTGGAACTTTGTTGCACCATTCTGTGGAGACCGAATCTGTGAGGGATAGTGCATCATGCTCATTCTGATATTGGGACATTGTTCTTTTTCTGTCTTCTGGAACTCCAACACCACTTCCAGGTGCATCAAGAAGATTTTGAGCACATCTGGGTCTAGTCTTTTGATTAGGAATGGGTACTGGATATAGATCTAGAATCTCTTGAGATTCAATCTCAATAACAGGATCATGTTGTATGTGATATTCTTCATCTGAATCTGAAACCTATAGCATATCATCATCATTAAAAATAGGTGGAGAAATAGTTATACATTCCTTTGATGTTGGAGGAGTATCATGCCACTGATCTTCTTTGAACTAGACACTTCTTTCAATGAACCATCTTCTAGTAGCCACCTCCATCAATTTGTAAGCTTTTGCATCTTCTACATATCCCAGCAGAATGCATTCGCTACTTTGGGCTTGGAAGGCCTTCCTCTTGTCAAGTGTTATCCTGGCCCAAGATTTGGAACCAAAAACTCTCAGATGAGAGACATTGGGCTTATACCCGTGTAGTGCTTCGAATGGAGTCACCCCAACCACTGACTTGTCGAGCACCCTATTCTACGAATATGAAGCACAATTTACTACTTCAGCCCAAAGAGAAGGAGGTATATGCTTGGCATGGAGAAGGCATGTTGCCATCTCTTTTAGTGATTTGTTCTTCCTCTCAGCCACACCATTTTGTTGTGGTGTGTATGGATCTAATTGTTCCATTCGAATCCCCTCTAATTCACATAAATTCTAGAAATATCTTTTGACATATTCTCCTCCTCCATCGAATCTTATGTATTTGATCTTCTTATTGAAACTGTTCTCAACCATATCTTTAAAACTTTTAAAAGTCTCAAAAACTTCTAATTTTTGTTTCATGAAGTAGATCCAGCAGTACCTAGAACAATCATCAATAAAGGTTAGGAAATACCTGCAACCATTAATGGAGTTTGTGGGCATAGGTCTAGCTACATCATTGTGTATCAAATCAAGTGTAGAGAGAGCTCTATGTGCCTTCCCAACATCATACTTATTTTCTGGATGCTTACCTACCAAGCACCCAACACATACTCCATCGAAAGTTTGGATAGAGGGAAAACCTTCAACCATGTTATCATTGTGGAGATGCTTCAGATATTTGAAATTGATATGGCCAAATCTCTCATGCCAAATCTTGCTGGTGTTGTTAGCATGAGACATAAAGTTGTAGAAGGAGAAACAGGTAAGAAATCTAAAAACTCATAAGATTTGATAGAGTGATTTGCAATACCTTTCGCTACAAGCTTTCCAGTGGCTTTTTCTGTGATCTCAACTGAGTCTGAATCGAATGTGACCCTCTTGGGAGAGCCTATATGAGTCATCTGGTAAATAGATAACATGTTAGCAGCAAGGGAGGGCACATATAAGACATTCTTGAACTCACCATGCTTCGCTCTGACTTATCCCCTTCCTTCTGCTGGAATCTGGGAATCATATCCCATCTGAATATTAGGCCCCTTTGACAGTGAAAGAGTAGAGACGGATTCTTTGGAGGAAACCATGTGGTTGGAGGATCCAGAATCTATAATGTATGTTGAGGATGGAGAGAGAGATGCTTTCAAAGCATGACACCTTTTGGTATCTTCTGTCGATGCTTCTTCATCGGGCTTCTTTGCTCTTGGAGGAGAAATGTTGTGCTGCTTGAGAAGAGTGTACGTCTCATCAAGTTGCTCCCTCATACACTGATCTTCAAGATGGTATCCCTTTTCACAATAAGGACATAACTTCTTTTCAAAATTCTTATTCTTAGAGCCAAAGGCCCCTTCGAAAGTTTGTTGATTTTTTTTAGGCTTCAAATCAGTTGCCTTTGGCTCCTTCTTCTTTGATTTCCCCTTTGCTTGTGCTTTGGAAGAGTTAGTAACCAAGAGAGCTTGATCTTTGAAGGTCTGGATGACTCCCATTCGAATCAATTTGTCTTGTACCTTGATTAAGCACTCAGAAAAAGAATCTAATGAAGGAAGTTTCCAATCAGGAAAGCTTTCCCGCTTGGAATGAAACATAGAGACATATACAGAGTACTCAAGGCCTAGTTTGTTGAGTATGGAAAGGACATTCTGCTCATCTTTTCATTCTATTCCGCATTGTTTGCATTGGAGCACTAGAGACTTGAATTTAGAGAAGAATTGCTCAATAGTCTCAAAACTGTTGGGATGTAAATATACCAACTCATTCTCCAGAATGTGTCCTCGAAGCTCATCTTGTTTGTTAAACAATCTATCAAGCTTCTCCCAGGCTTCTCTGGGAGTCCTCAATCCTTCTATATGGAAGAGGAGATCTCTGGAAATATAAGTACATAAGTACCTGAATGCTTCATCACAACGGTTTAGGAACTTGTTCTGCTCTACCGGTTGATGAGGCTCAGCCTCCCATCCATGTATGATCCTATGGTAGCCATGCTTGTGCAAGGCCAGTTGCATATCAATCCTCCAATAAATATAATTGGAAGTTGTGATGATCCATGGTTCAAGAGTTTGAGAACTCATAATTGCTCCGGCTGGAAGACTACAAGTACTTCTCACAAGCTACGTAGCACCTGTCAATTTCACTGAAATAACACACTAAAACATATGAACTGTTAGAATCGCGATTTTCCTCCTGGCATGAACATTTTTTCAGGGCCTGTCACACCTTCTCCCCTGCTCTGAATAAATCCAGAGCTAGCAAATTTTCATAGAGGACTTCTGTGGAAACCCAACTGCTTCTAATGTTCGATGGGGAGAAACAAGCATGAAACCTGACTAAGAAGGCTCTGATACCATATTAGAATTTGAATGCCATTTAGATCTTCAAGCAGATAGTTCTAATATTGTTTGCAGCAATAGAATGGAGAATGAAGATACAAACTGAACAAAACATACCACACAGGAAACGGACAAGTATTGCTCAAGAATTTACAATATCATTCACAATAATAATATCTGGTGTTACAATAGTTTACGTAGGTAGAAATTGAATGCATGGAAAATGAATTCAAATCCTCCAAGTGGATATGACTGTATCTAACTGAATCTCTACCTCCAGGTCTCCCAATCAATATTGGAGTCCAAATAGACAACTCCCTAATGACCAATAACTCCAACAATCAGTGATAGCTAGTTAACTCAGTGCAACTGAGTGTGGTAGGTAGGAAAAGCACTCCTCCCCATGCAGCCATGCATTAGCCATGCAATGCATGCGCTAGCTAACTAATGGTGAACTAAATGATTGTAACTGGGGGTTATCTAAGACTAACTAGCACTAACACCAACTAACTAAAGTAGGTTGGTGTCGGGACTCCCAGTGGCTCCTAAAATGTAGGGATTAGTCTAGGAGGCACCCAAACTGATGCATGCACATGCAGTAAGTGGCAATTAACCTCTAGCAGTGTTCCCCACACTCCAGTGACCGGTACATGTAACCCCATTGGGCCAAGTGGACCCAATTGTACTAGTGGATCCAATTATTTAATTAAGGTTCCTAAGTTAGGCAATAATTATTCTACTAGAAATTTGACCAAGGGAGGATTAATAATCCTAACAGGAAGGTTTCCATTTGAATGAGGTTATTAAATTAAGTTATTATAAAACTGTAAAATTATTTTTCAAAACCCTAATTTGATTTTTTATGTTTTGTGGCCATTCTTTCCAAGCATGACTTTCCAGACATTGATTCGATATTCTAAATTTGACCACTCCATAACCTAGTTTGTCCTCTTGGGTATATCTAGATTTTTTTTTATCATTTGTTAAAAGATTAAAATATTGATTTTGAATTTTGAATATTGTCCTTGCATGGAAAGGCATGATAAAAGGTATAAATATGTTGTTGTTAAAAAGAAAGAAAGAAAAGTATCCTTAAACAATAAAAAAAGTCAACAACAACTTTGTTACGGAGAGAAATTCCTATGGCTTGGGTTACCACAACAGACAGATTAACTCCAGAAATCAATCCTTTCCTATATGCAAGAGAAACCAAACATCTAACACTAAATGATCTCGATTCGTACCTTATTCTAGACGGTTGATGTAGATCCTCGTTGAGCTTTTACACTCCCGCTTGTATTGGCAATTTGCTTCCTCAACATTTAGCAAACAAGACAAGCATGCTATATATAATTGTGTTAGACCTACTCTAGCATATATAATCAATAACATATAAGCAATTAAAAGCATCCTTGGATCAATTACTCCTTAAAAAACATTATTGGATAGTAAAAGAAATTTCTATTGATATAAAACAGAGATTACAATAGTGATAACCTCTATTGGCACGTCTGCGAATCGGAGAAACTGAATCCCCCACTTGGGCCTCCACCACTTCAATCCTCCATCTCTTGATAGCAAGCTCACAAGAAAAAGGAAAGCTTGGGAAGAACACAAAATGCTCCAAGGGACAAAGGGATGCAGACTCAAGTATAAGCTCCAGCAACAATGGACTATAGCTTTCGTGCTCTTCAATTCCCCTCCCTTCAATGTATCCAAAGGGTTCCTTGTATAGCTCTTCAATGGGGTAATGGAAGGTCAAATCCGAGCGATCTCAAGGCATATGGAAGGCCAAGACACAAGTGATTTGGATCCACATCAAGGAAAACTCCAAAATAATTTGGCCTTTTGCACACATCTCGATGTACGCGGGTTTAAGGGTCAAATCCACGTATATACGCGAGAAAGGGATTAAAAGTCACATATGGAAATTATTGCATGTTTTTAGGGATGATCTTGGAAACATCAAAGGTACAAAAATGGTCCATGGGGTCTAAAGAGTCTGCAAAGGGACAAGGAAGGCCATAAAAGTGTGATCCACCATGTGTGGTAAAATCAGCTGTAACAGATGCCCCCTAATGTGTGAGGTCAGAGGGGTCATACGATGGCCGAAATACATTATAAGTCCATCCCAGAAGTGGAGTGATGAAGAACCCAGTGGAAGAACCATCCATCCAATCAGTACAATACAATAATCAAACTTTGCATATAACTGCAAGTAGATGTAGTAGTACCGGATACATAAGAGTACAATGGCCATGAATAGGCATGATACAAAATATGACATGTGTGGTCATCGCCACGTTCAATATAGATAGATTAGAATCTCCATGATGAAGATATATAAAGGATCATGATCTCCATGAAAGTTGAAGATATATAATGGATAAAGATCTCCAAAATGGCTGGAAATATCTGACATATACTGGAATCAAGTCACGAGAGCTGAAATCTCATGAACACTGGCACGATCAAGGAGGTAGCATATAAGATATGCCATCAATCTGGAAGGTATTCTACACAAATCACTATGAGTACATGTCCTACTATGTGAATAGAGGTGTCAAGGTTGAACATAGTAGTCCATCGTCTGATTACCGGTCATTGATGTATACCGTTAACAGACACGAGATCACCCACCAATAATGAAAATGGGAATCAAGGTACTAGAGTGCAAACTAACAAGTGTGAATAAATGTATTAAGGTTGAACACTTGAGAGGATCCATCGATCAGGGGACATTGATGTATTCCCAAAAACTGTCGATGGCGAGAGAACCTGCCACTAATGACTGCAAGTCTCAAGGCACTCAAAAATGACTCTAGATTCCTATGCCAGAATAAATGATCTGAAGTCGATGGGATGAAATCCGCTGGAAGGAGGGCATTAAGGCATCCCCCATCATCCAACATGAGGTACTAAGCAAAGATGTATAATGTGGAAGGACTCGATCATAATGGGCACGAACCAGTAACTGTATCGAGAATGGCCAACATGCAAAGTCAAGATAACTGAGGAATGGCCGACTTAGGTTTCAACTTCCTTTGAACAAGAGCATAAAGGCGAATGGTGACTGAATGTAGGCAGCATAGACTCAATATACAAAACCGGGACATCTCTGCGACACAGGAGGCATCGACAGAGGCTCCATAGGGACTGGAAGCTTAACCAGTTGGTGGAGATAAACTCAAAGAAACGAGTACAGCTCCTAGAGTCAAACTATTAACCCAACCAACGGATGTGATATACAGTGCACTGTTCGAAGGTGACACGACTCGACCGCTGCCAAAGATAACATCTTTCCTTGTCCGGCTTTTTGGTTTTTTTATTTTTTTTAGACTTTTTCAAATATTTGAAAAGCTTGAAAAAGAAAAAAATCGCTTTATAGTTACAGACTAGGAGGAGACGAGTGCCAAGGGACAAACAAACTAGTTCCAAGCAATGGAACATACCTATGCTCAATGCAAGGACATATGTGTAAGATAGCGACACTCGGGGGAAAGTCCCCTCCCGGTAAAAATCGGATATCAAGCTGCAAAGGATATATAAAATGGCTCTGCGTGGCTAGACATGAGACAAGCTCGGGCTATATGGTTGATACTCAAAGTCAGGGAAGCCGGCATAAAGCTCAATGAGGCAGGCAAAGCTCATGATAATGCAATTACAACTTGACATAAGGGAGTCCTGAGGAAACAAGCCAGCAAAAAGATCAAGAGTATGAGGCTCTTGCGAAAAGACATGGCGATACTATACAACGGACTCCCACACCCTAAAGGACAAACTGTCAGCATGGGCGCCAAATACAAACAAGGAGCTAACTAGGGCACTCGTGTAAGGTCAAACTCTACCATTCACATCATGTCACTTCTAAAACAGTAAGAAGGTTTCGTGACAGGATAGAATGGGTTCGTACCTAAGGTTATAATGAAGCAGTCATGCAAAATGCAAACAGAGGTGAAATCTAACCTATATGCCAATTTAAACATCATACCTGAAATTGGAACGAACGGGTCAAAACAACGGTCGAAACGACGCTCAAAACGGTCTCCTACATCATCATATTAGTCAAAAACAGTCCAAAAGGGTCAGAAACGGTTCAAAACTATAGAAAGGGGGTGAAATTTTTTCTATAAATAGTTAAAAATTCAAAAATTATATATCATTTGAAATTTTTACCCAATTGAGCTCAGAACTTCAAACGCGAATTCCGGGAGTTTCGTCCGGCGAAATTCGACACCGTTTTTTCCAGGTAAATTCCCATGCCCCGCTCTTCCATTTGCATGTAAATTTTTTTAATTCCCATGGTCAAAATCAATCTCTAGGCCGGTCTAAGATGGTCGATTCAGCCCACACCGAAATCGGGGATTTTTCACGTATAGGGCTGGCTATACACAGAAAAATGGCCCAAAGTCACGTACATACGCGGTTGTTTTGCAAATAGTCACGTATGTGGCCGCGTTTAATGTTTTTTAAGACAAATAATGACCAAAACTTAATGTAAATGTGCAGTATGGTTCTAGAATGGAGGGAGAGAGAACACGGGGATGTAGAAGAAGTTGTACGAGGCGATCTAATGGCTCAACAAGCTCTTCGTGCATGTGGGCTATACAAGTTTTGGTGTCTTGGCAGCCTTAGGGCCAAACCAAGATTACTGCAGATGCTAGTAGACCACTGGGATCCTGACCTAGAGTCCTTTCAGATTGATGGGATGTCCCTCACGATTGAAGTGGAGGACATATACTTCATTACAGGATTGTCCCGATGGAGAGATGTGGTGAACCTACGCTCTTGCGGACCCAGAAGTGGCCTCACTATGGATGAGTACATAGCAGTATACTGTTTTCTGGACACGAAAAAGGTTGGGAGTCAAATCCTGACAAACTCCATACAGGTACTAGGCCTGAAGGCCATACTAACGGCACTCGGCGGGATAGCAGGGCTAGCCTCACTCCACCAGGCCTCGCGGCCATTGATGTTCTATGCAGTGGAGTGCATGAGACCCACAGTTTACGATTAGAGTACTGCATTGTTGAGTAACATGAAGCAGCAGCTCAGTGACTGCAAGATGGGCAGGGTATGAAACTTCGGTTTCGGCAGTATACTGAGCACATTCTTCTTCGAGCGTGTTCCGGGGCTAAGCCCTAGAGTTGACGTTCCTCCTCATGGGGTTCAAGATCTGGCCCAATGACATTGGGCAGATGCAATGCGTAGACTAGGTGGAGGAAGGGTGTCTAACCCCTACCCAGCTGATTTCTTTCCATGGTGGTGGTGGCAGATAGTTGCCATCAATGATTACCCCTATACGAGGATATATTTTCAGGGAGATCCCGACATGCCCCTACCACCAGGAGCAGCATACGGTGACATTGGTAACGAATCCCAACCCTTTCTTTAAAGTTTTTTAAATTATTTAATTTTTTTGTGTTTTTTGATATATGGAACAAAAAGACATGTTTTTGTGGGACGACACATAGTGACAATCTGTCATATGTATGCGGATGTAGGACCACGGTGGCCTAATGGCTTCCCTCATCATAGACGGAGGGGAAGAGGAGATGATATCATGGCTGTGGATGCAAAGCAGATGCTCCAGAGCATCCACACAAACTTTGTGTGGCTGACACATAGAGTACCCATGGCGCAAGTCGAGGACTTGCATGAGGCCATGCAGCGTCACGTGGTAGGTGTACCACGAGCATGGGTGCAGTTTTTTCGACGGCTAGCTAGAGTCGTGGTATGCTTCCATGAGCAGAACCCCCCTCCTCCTCCATAGGCTTAGATACCTGGAAGTGATTCATTTTTGTACTACCGTGTAATATATTTTGGTGGCTCGGAAGTCCCATTTTTGTATTATGACACTTATGTATTATGACGTCACTTTTTGGATGTTTAATGGAAAACTTTTATGATGATCGATTTTATTTATTTACATGTGTAAAAATGTATGTTTGTGATGAGCTTATGGTCTGTGAAACAAATGCCAATCTAACACATAGTTAGCATATGAGTCAGCAACTTGATTATAAATTCTTAGAACATGTATGTATGTTATGTTGTCAAATTGTCGTTCTAACAATCTCACACGTAAGAATCTTCATAATAATGTTGGATCCCTAACATGATACAAGCCATTAAGCTGTGACACTACTAACTGCGAATCAAGACGTACCTCAAGAGAGAGAACACCATGTGAAATGGCATCCCGTAGAAGCTCGATAACGACACTATACTCAGCAACATTGTTTGAAGAGGGTCGTAAACATACTCCTCCTGAAGACAATACCTGACCCGTAGGAGTATAAATCACCTAAGAAGCAGAGGCTGAGTGTTGAGTGTGGCGGCTAGCACCATCAGCAAATCCTATATAGACGAAAGACTCCATCGACATCTACCATAAGAAACGAAAGCTAATCAACAATCCTGATCACCATAAGAAAAACCTAACTATGCAAAAACTGTACAATAATATACAACAATCAGCCTTGGCTGAAGATCATGCATAGTATTTTTTAAGATAGAGCCCATTTCTAGGCTCCACTAAGGCTGTCCCCTCGTAATCTACTAGCTCATAGACGCCCTTCTCTAACACACGTTTGACAACGTATGGACCATGCCACATGGGATTAAACTTTCCTACCCCCAAGGGTTCTTTAGCTTGATCCCACAAAAGGACCAAATGTCATTCACTAAACCTCCTCGGATGGACAGATTTATCATACTGGACCTTAACGTGACGCTTATTTACTTCTAGAGCCACTAAGGCATCTCGACGCTGCTCATCAAGTTGCTCCAAGTGGACCAAACGTTCCTCCAAATGGGGAAGTATCTGGTAAGAGCTCTATGGCTAGCTTCAATGAAAGGATTTCGCATTCAACCGGAAAGACAGACTCCACTCCATGTACAAGATGATATGGAGAAAAACCAGTGGCAGTCTTAATCGCAGTTCTATAAGCCCACAAAGCAGGATATAACATGATATGCCAATTGGTCTTGCTTTATGCGATGGTTCGTTGGAGAATGGACTTAAGTGACTTGTTGACTGCTTCAACCTGTCCATTCGCTTAAGGGTAATAAGAAGAGGAATGCTCCTGCTTATACCCTAACTTCGAGGCCAACTCTTCTATCATTCGATTCTAAAAGTGCCTACCATGGTCAGTGACAAGCTCCTTCGGAATACCGAACTGAGTAATGATTTGATTGAATACGAAATGCACAGCTGTCTCACCATCAGATTTAACCGTGGGCATAGCCTCAGCCCATTTTTTGAAATAGTCAACAGCCACTATAATATGATGATGCCCCCCAGCTGAAGCTGGATTGCAATCCATGAAGTCAAGCCCCCACTTAGTGAAGGGATCGGCGGTGATAATTGGATGTAACAGGGCAGGATGTGAGCGCATATTGCGTGCAAACACCTAGAAAGGGTGGCACTTCTTGACCACATTGACACAATCTTTAAAGATCGATGGCCAGAAATAACCCGCTCTCAAGATTTTTTGGGCTGTAGAAAGCCCAGATAAATGACCACCACATGCCCCTCCGTGGCAATCATTTAACACAAGCTCAGACTCCTCGTGAGTTAAACAACGACGTAAAATGGAATCTGCCCCACGGTGGTACAATGTGTTATCCACTATAAGGTAGTTCTTGGATACGTGACGTAACCATTGTCGTTCATCCCGTGAGAGGTGAGTAGGGACCTTCAATGTTTGTAAATATATGATGATATCCCCATACCATGGATCCAAAGTTGAGATCCGGAAAATGTGCTCATCGACAAACGTATCTTCACAAACTTCTTCCTCCTCCTCATTTGGGAAATCAGATATAAGCTCTGCAAAAATCAACGATTTTTTCAATTTTGCCAAAACAAACTCGAGATCGAATTCTTGCAAGATGACAATCCATTTATTATACTTTCCCTTGATCATCCTTCTAGTGAGGATGAACTGAAATGGATTGACATGGGCTACCACTAAGGTCTAGCGAAGGAGAATGTAGTGCCTCAATCTCTGAACCGCATGAACAGTAGCTAAGGCAAGTTTCTCCACATGGGAATAATGGATCTCCACATATACAAGGTTTCGGCTCAGATAATGTACGACATGCTCATGGAGCTCCTCATCTTCTTGAACCAAAACCATACCAATCGTCTCCATGGACGCAGCCACATAAAGCAAAAAGTCAAAGCTATAGTCGGGTGGACTAATCACGGGGGCCGATGCTAAGGCTCGTTTAAGTGCATCAAAGGACTCCTGGGCTTGATCATCCCAACAAAAGGTAGTGTACTTCTTCAAAAGACGCATAAAGCCTTTAGTCAAATTGGCAAAGTTAGCCACGAATCTCCGCAAGAAATTTGCCATGCCTTGAAAACATTGAAGATGTCTAATGTTTCTCGGGGAAGACTATTGAAGTATTGCCTCAACCTTTAAGGGATCGACTTGTATACCCTCCTTGGAAACAATGAATCCTAACAAGCGACCAGACTTCACAAAAAAGATGCACTTATGAGGATTTAACATAACCTGGTAGTGGCGACACCTTTTGAATACCAATCTCAAATGGTAGGAATGACGCACTCTCAGACAAGAATGAGCAGCAAGGTCATCCAAAAAGACTTCAATAATCGATTTGAGATCATGAAAGATCAAGTTCATAGCCTGCTGAAATGTGGCTCTGGCATTTTTAAGACCAAAAGGCATCTTTCGATACGCAAATGTACCCCAAGGACAAATAAATGCAGTTTTATGTTGGTCCTTGGGTTTGATCTGGATCTGATTATATATGTAAAAGCCATCCATAAAGGATAATACCTCGCTTCCCGCACACTCATCCAAAATTTGATCAATAAATGGTGTGGGAAAATTATCCTTAGGATAGGCACGATTCAAGTCACGGAAATCAGTGCATATACGGATCGCTCCCTGCTTCTTATCAACTGGAACAGGGTTTGAAACCCACTCCGTCAAGGGAACGGGATAGATAAAATCGACATTTAACAGCTTTTCTATCTCAGCCTTAATCGCGGGTGCTTTTCTAGGATTCACCGCACGCAAGCGTTGTTGAACAGGCTTCGCACCTGGGTAGGTCTTGATTTCATGTTCGACAATATGAGGGTCGATACCTGGCATTTCCTCATATGACCAAGAAAATATATCACGAAATTCTTTGAACAGCTCGGTATACTCTTGAATCTTAGCATGGGAACATTCTTCCCCAATATAGACATTCTCAATCTTGCCAAGATCGCGAGAGATATTGATAGGGATGGTAGGAGATATATTCGCCATGTTTCCATCAGCCATCAGACCAGGAGAGCTCAATGGAACCACGGGACTACCAATTCTCTCACTAATAATCTCTCTGAAGTCCTCACACTCCAAACGATCAAGCTCAGGAAGAGAATAAGATCTATGATGTAACTCTTCCCAAGGTGGCTCAACCCCAGACATGGCCTCAATAATAGCTTCATCTGATGGAAAAACACTATCAAGGCAATCATGTGCGTGAGAAGACTCAACTACCCATGCAGGTAGCACATACGGGTCCTCCTCCTCTGTTCGCGAAGAGGAAGGACTAGGCTCTGCAACACATTCAAGATTCGCTTGATAAGCTATCATTGCTGCGGGCAATGGCATGTCCATTTCGATAGGCTTATTCGAAGGATTCGGTGAAGGAAGAATCCATGGATCTTCCATATGGGTAGTGCGAAAAGACATCGAATTCAATGAAGAAGAATCCCCACCGAAACTAGACCCGATCATAAGAACGGGTGCAGGACAACTAAAGGTTCCCATAAGGGATGGATACATGCCAACACCCACACTCCCAGTTGTCGGCTGAGAATGATCGATAATCGAGATAGAAGCTCTCGATAATGCAGTAACACTCAAATTTTTGAATGATGTCTGATCAATCGTAACAATCTTCCCATTAAATGGAAAGCATACAACTTGAAATAGAGAAGAATCTATGGCTTACATACTATACATCCAATTCCTACCCAGTAACAGATGGTAATCAAGGGTCGCATCAACCACCTCGACCTCGATCGCAACGGTCTTCCCTCCCGAATGGACCTTAAGAGAAGGAAGAATCCCGTGCGGCTGAAACAATGTACCATCAAAGGCAGTCAACATGGTAGTAGATTTAGACAGCTCGGGGGAACCCAAACCCTTCCAACACGACAAAGGCATCATGGAAGTAGCAGCGCCTTCGTCAATCATAGTGTGTTTGATGGTCATGTTAAGACATTCTACATGAATCAAAAGAGACACATAGTAAGGCAAGTGAGGCTGTAGTCTCGCGGTTTCAAATTTGATGACGGAGGAAGAGTTATCATTGTTAAAACCAAGAGCAGAAAGCAAAGACTTCCCTTGCGATGGACAACTCTGAAGAACTTCAAGCGCAGACATCGCATAAGGAGTGTGGCCCAAATCCTCGACAACAGAATAGTTCTGGGCGGCTCAAGCATTAGGATTATGCCCCGAACGCTTTAAGACTCCCTTAGGAATGCGAGGTACACTCTTAGGTTTATCCGTAGGATTTTCAATATGCAAAGAACTCTCGGTAGGAGGAGGTTCTTTCCCAAGGTCTGGTTGTGACGAACCATAGTCCTTCGCATGAGTCACAACCTTAACAGCACGCACCATGTTGATGCAACCATGACCACTACTAGCTTTCGGTGGATCTTGATCTCCTCCAGAATGATCATGGGTCCTCGAGTTCATGTTTTGATTATGGGGTAAAGGATTGGTCAGCACAGCTGGGCCCTGTGGTATGAACCTTGAGGCATCTTCCATACGAGGGCACAAGTGAGTGAGGTGATAATCCTAACACAATTTGCAAGGAAATTTAACCTTACGTTTAGATTGCTTGTCCCCCCTAGCATTGCGGGCATTCTTTTCATTAAAATTGGCATATTCATTCCTATTCTCACCCTTACGATTGTTTTTACCCTTTTTCTTATTCCTTTCGAGTTGCTGGTTACCCTTCTGGTCTGACGATTGCACTGAAAGCACACTCGCCGTTTGGGTGGGTTAAGACGAAGCCGTGGCTTGTCCCAAGGAAAATTGGTTGATAGACAATTGACTCACCTGTTGCACAACCGAATCCGCAGGTTTGGTACTCGTACAACCAACAATGCCATCGACATGTGGCCCAGGTTTTACCTTAGGGTTGAAACTAGAATGCAGAGCGTTAGGAATAATCTCATATAATAATCCGGATTGAGCATAAATCAAATCCAATGCCTGCACCCTAAAAATGGTTTTTTCCTCATTCTGAACTCTGAACATAGAAACATCCTTCGCTATATAAGGTAGTAACGATTTAAGGAACCACTCGAGGAGAAACTCCAGCGGTATGAAGGCTTTAATTAATCTCTTCCATCTACGCCACTCTTGGATATGGTCCGAGATATGCATGGCTTTATCTTTTTGAAATGTCGACAAGAGTTCTGCACCAATGTCATAATCCACTGGTAGATGGAAGTGAATGAGAAAATTCATAGTTAGGTCATCGAACAAAATGAATGCCCCCCTAGGTAACTCAATGTACCATTTCTCTCCAGGCCCGTTGATGGTGCGTTGAAACAGCCTTAAACAGATCGAATCATCGTGTAAGGAATTAGAAGAGCACCAAAGGTGAAATGTAGTAACATGTTCACTGGGATCTTCTCCTGGTTTGCCCTCGAATTTGGGAATGTATGAGGGAAGATTGTTAGGGACAGCCGGCCAAGCCGGGTCATGAGATACCGAATCGTTCGTTAGTCTCGACAAGTCAGGTAAATTTAACATTGCGAGGAAAGGGAGACTAGGTTGAGCAGGTCGATGCCATGGTCCCTGATAGTTTTGGTTCACATAAGACTGATTACTGTAACCACCATGGCCATGGCCATAGTATCCTCCTCCCGTTTGACCCATGTAGGGTGGCCTGGAAGCACCAAAATTGGTGTACCTTGACTATGTGGCGCTACAAAGCCATAATTCGGGGAGTAAGCGGGTTGTTGATACCCGTACCCATAAGGTGAATAACGTTGTCCATACTGCAGTCCACAATATTGTCCATGAGAGGCTCCATAAGATGTCCCATGAGAAACTCCATAAGTAGGAATATGGGGAACTCCCTGCGATAGACCATAAGACGTTCTAGAAGTAGGAATATGACCTCCCGAGACAACAGGAGGTACTTGATTTTGAGACACGACTACGTGAGTAGAAGCCGTATGAACACGACTAGTAGCAACATTCTGGCCTGAAGGACCACGTGAATGAGGGGGAGGAATAGCATTCGAAGAACTAAGAATAGAGGACGAAGGGACATGTGAAACGATGTAAGT
Organism: Pseudotsuga menziesii; assembly: GCA_001517045.1. NCBI lineage: Eukaryota > Viridiplantae > Streptophyta > Pinopsida > Pinales > Pinaceae > Pseudotsuga > Pseudotsuga menziesii. The sequence continues at coordinate 318,835 of LPNX010728827.1, read as the reverse complement.
GGTATTCCCTATAGTCACTCGTCTTGGTTCTGGTATCCGAATAGGACTACTAACACCAAGTCTAGAACGAATGTGTGATGGAGGGTGCAATGTGACTCGTGCTCCCAAATCTCTCCGCATGGAAAGGAATGGGAATGCCCCCAGGCGCAGTGCTAGGTTCAAATTCCGACTCGGCATGCTGTGCCGAATCATGTGTAGGGATGCCAGACATCCCATAACTAACATAACTAGTGCTCGCATGTTCATGATGAGTCTCATCGCCCGAAATCCAATACCGGCAACCTGTGAATGAGGGATCATACCTGGAGTGTGTAGGTATATCAGGTGAAGGATTATATACAGGAATAGGATCTTCCTCTCCAGTGTCTTGAGGTGGAGAGGACATCTCAGGAATTTCATTTTCATGATCTCCCATCGTGTGTGAATCAATGTGAGAAGTAGTCCACTTGGATAGTCTATTTCTCTCTCCCAAAAGAAGAGGAGATGTGGAAGGTGGAAGTCCTGCTAAACAACGAGAATGGCAAAGTGCCGCACCCAGATCCACAATGACTAAAAAAATGAAAAAGACTCTTCTAATTACGCAAACCCTAAGCAAGCTAGCATGCATAAAGCATACACCTCTATAATCTAAAGCCAATCACAAGCAAACAAGGGTAGGATATGCGAGCTCTTGAATGAAGCAGGTATGTCTCCCCTAGGAGAGGCTTGAAACTCCCATACAAAACAAGTGGAGGTTCGTAACCAATCATTGTGGCCCTCAACTTCAATGCATATAGCGACTGTGCTGTCCGACCCCAACTTGGTCGGGACACCTGCAGAATAACCCCTACAAAGTACCCCCCTCGATAACCTAGGTAAGGCCACTAAGGTCACCTCAATATAATCAATGCTCAGGATGACAGTCGCAGGTGGGATTGACCGTATGGGCAGGGTAGCAAAGCCTGAAACTCTCGAAAGAGCCCCCAGATATGAATACAATCCTGGAAACATCTCCGGTGCTACTTAGTTATGACTAGGGGTCATCCCAATCAATAACCGCTCACATTGACTTGTGCTTAACTCCCTTGTAAGAGGAGGATCTTGAGAAACACTAATTATATCCAAGAGTTTCACACTCTCACCTGGACAGACACATACATGTTTTGTTTAGTGGTCTTGGAGAATTTACTCACAGTGAACTATTCCAAGACCCTAAAACCTAATCTTGTTGGTGTTCCCTATAAAAGAAAATAGCGTAATCCATTTTAATTAAGTGTTGATTTTACTTGGCTTATTACTCAAAAAGGTAGATGATCGTGCAACCAATGGTGTTATGACGCAACATTAAGTAAAATGAACACCTAACAATCAATGCAAATGCATTGTGTTGAATGAAAAACAGGGCATGCTACTACGTGAAATGCAAAATTTTCTTCAAATGACAAATGCAACCATTCCTATATGAAAGCCTGACTAATACTTCTCTAAGCAAACCTAGTGCAAGTACCATGCAAAATGCAAAGTGCAATGATGCATAATGATGCAAAGAAGCAAATCTTTTTGAATTTCTTGAATAAAAACGAGATAATAAAGCAAAAGAATGACTCTACCACCCCCATACTCTGCAAGCACTATCAAACAACACCCAAGCAAAGCATTAAGGTAAAAGAGACCTAATGCACTAATCCCAAAACAAAAAATAAAAAATGCAATGACAAGAACATTCTTAAAAAAAAAAATTACCCTAAAAGGCGTCTCTGGTCAGAAACAGAGGTGTATACAGACTTTAGAAGCATCTAAGGAGACTTAGCAATCATCAAAACTCACCCATCAACACTCAATATTCCTCTAAAAGGAAAAACTCAAGGCAAAGGTGATTGTGTGTAGAAAACCCACGTATATACACGAATATCTCAGTCAAAACCGTGTGTACACGCGACTGTGAGGCAAAAACTCGCGTATAGGAAGAAAAAGAGATAAAAATGAAGGCAAACAGATAAAGCTGAGACAAAATTGACTCCTATCAGACACTACCAGGAAAACATGCCCCCATACCTGACTCAAAAATAGAGAAATCAGAGCAATTCAAAAACATTGAATGCCGAAAAGACCCCCAAAGGAAAAATGACTAGGACCTCCCCAGCATAGTCGCCAATTCTGTTACGAAGAGAAATTCCTATGGCTTGGGGTACCACAATAGACAGATTAACTCCAGAAATCAATCATTTCCTATATGTAAGAGAAACCAAACATCTAACACTAAAGGATCTCAATTTGTACCTTATTCCGGACGGTTGATGTAGATCCCCATTGAGCTTTTCCACTCTCGCTTGTATTTGCAATTTGCTTCCTCAACATTCACCAAATAAGACAAGCATGTTATATATAATTGTGTTAGACCTACTCTAGCATATATAATCAATAACATATAAGCATTTAAAAGCATCCATGGATCAAATACTCCTTTAAATACACATTATTGGACAGGAAAATATATTTCTATTGATATAAAACAGAGATTACAATAGTGACAACCTCTGTCGGCACGTCTACGAATCGGAGAAACTGAGTCCCCCACTTGGGCCTCCACCACTTCAATCCTCCATCTCTCGATAGCAAGCTCACAAGCAAAAGGAAAGCTTGGGAAGAACACAAAGTGCTCCAAGAGACAAAAGGATGCATACTCAAGTATAAGCTCCGGCAACAATGGACTATAGTTTTCTTGCTCTTCAATTCCCCTCCCTTCAATGTATCCAAAGGGTTCCTTATATATCTCTTCAATGGGGTAATGGAAGGTCGAATCCGAGCGATCTCAAGGCATATGGAAGGCCAAGAGACAAGTGATTTAGATCCACATCAAGGAAAACTCCAAAATAATTTGGCCTTTTGCACACATCCCGATGTACGCGGGTTTAAGGGTCAAATCCGCATATATACGCGAGAAAGGGATTAAAAGTCGCGTATGGAAATTATTGCATGTTTTTTAGGGATGATCTTGGAAACATCAAAGGTACAAAAATGGTCCATTGGGGTCTAAAGAGTCTGCAGATGGACAGGGGAGGCCATAAAAGTGTGATCCACCATGTGTGGTAAAATCAGTTGTAACAAACTTGTTGGAAGGCTTCCATTTTGAATATGCTTTTAAAATTATGTTATGTCAATACCTACTAATTGATTTCCAAAACCATAATTTGAATTGTTATGTTTAGTGGCCATCCTTACAAAGCTTGAATTTCCAAACCTTGATTTTTTACCATTCCAAAACCTAGTTTGACCTCTTGGGTATATTTGGAATTTTTTATTATTTGTTAAAAGTATAAAATCTTGATTTTGACAAGGGAAAAACATTCCAAAAGCAAAAACGAGATTTTTCCTAGTCTACATGATGGGCTTTTTCCTTAATGAGTTTATTTCCTCTTTTGCAAGCAACTAGTATGAATTCAACTTCTATATATACATATTTGAGAACAAGAGGAGGGGTGGCATATTATTTTCTCTAGACAGTTTGTTGTAATGAACAACTCTTCACTCTTCCATATCCACGACTGTAGACTGCTACCTAAATTGCAAGGAAGGAGTTCAATGGCAACTTGTCACCTATGAATCACTATGATGCAATCAATATCTTGGTTTATATGTAACTTGGTAAATTTATTCTTTGTCCTCACTCTTTGAATCTTTGAGTTGTTATAGATTAAATTGTTTACAATGTTTTGGTAACTTACAATGCACTTATTTTGAATTTTTTTTCCTCTAAGGAACACATTCACTCCACTCATTTCCATTAATTTGTTTTTGCAACTATATTTAGAATTGACTCCCAAATATTTAAAATTATTACTTGAGACTCACCCTCACTCTTCATTTTTTATGGATAGCCCAAAAGAGAGTCTCTTGTGTGTTGATGGTCTTGGATTTTGTGTAGATTTATTGATTAGAAGGAAACATGCACATTTTAGGGAAATGCCCTTGAGGATGTAAAAACACTAGTTTAAATGGAGAGCCATCTAATGGTGACATGTGTAGGTGACCTAAATGTTTTTAGGTACTAGGTTTACTAGTGCATATTTGTGTTATAACAACTTGGCACTATTGTCGAAGAATTTGGCAATTCTAGGAAACCAAAATGACATTGTTTTTTGGTTTTATCACACTAAACAATTATTATAGATTATTTCAATGAGATATCACTGTGGTAGGAGGATAAAATTATAGTTCAACCAAAAGATGATCTTCCTAATAGGAGAGTTCAATTGGATAAAATTATAGCACATAAATGCATATTTCCATATTAGGAGAGTTCAATTGGTTGCATTTGAGGGTTGACTATGTTTCTAAAAGAATGAGATGGTCCTGAAAACCTATTTTGTTTCCTTGTTGATATTGTTATGAATTTTTCTTCCTTTATGGTCAGTGGAGATACTTTGTGTTAATATTGCACTAGGAAGCTTCAATTTCACTACGATCCATGCCACTCTTATGTATGCTTATAGTTGCTTGAACAAGAAAGTATTTATTCTCCAAAAAGTCAAGAGGTGTGTATACCACCGATATTCCTCTTGAAGGGATGTGTAAGTAGAAGTGGCTTATTAACATGGTCTCGCGAAATCTTCCAACTCTCTACTAATAGAGTTAGACACTTTTGAAATGATTCTTATTATTTATAATTTTCATACTTTATATTTAGGGACCAATATGTTACCTTACCTTATCTAAAACGATCAAGACTTAGCAATAAAGAAGCAACTTGTTCATTAAAATTTAACTTCTCGACTATTCTGGTCACCGTCTTACTAATTTTCTCAAGTGCTTCTTTTGAAGATTCACATTCCTCAACAAGAGAGATCTTGTACAAAATAATTTCAGTCTGTTCATTCCATTCCTCTTCCAATGTCGCCTCATATGCCTCCAAAATTTATATAAATTTGCTTGTATATGAATTCAAGCAATGTGCAACTACGATTCCAGTGCATTTCATACGGTGATTGGACTTAAAAGTTAACAACTATAACCTTGTTTCCAATCCTGCATTTGTGCATGTAGAAGAGATTGTATGTTTCTTACTGGTGTATTGCATTGCAAAGATTGCAGTGAAGAGATTGTGATATATTAAGTTGCATTGCAAGGAGAAAGTAGTTGACAATGTTGGACAGTTTGTTGTGTGGCCTTTGCACTAGATCAAAACATCATCAAAAGACTTAGAGAACCATTCAAATGTAAAGATCAACATTGACACCATAAACATCAAATTGTAGCTTGCAAATAATGAATGTTGTGTAAGTTTTATTGTATTTTTTTATTGAAATAATTCTCTTGTAAGTGCCAAATTGAAAGTAGAAGTGAATTTGTAAATGAGTGTATTCTTGGTAGAAGCTGACACCCTTCATTTTTTGAGTTGGAGTTTTGCTGTTGAGTCTTGTTTTGAAAGGGTGGATTTGCAAGAAACTCTTTGTTTCTTTTGTGAGTCCTTAAATGGATCAGACTAGAAAAAATTTAGAGTTATGGAACACTCTAATACTCATCGGTGTTGATGACACAATCACAATCAACAAGAAAACTCTCACATATATTTTAACTTGTCTACAAAATTAACAAGCGACAATTGAATTGATTCAACTTGAATCACATCTCCAACATGAAGAAATACAACAAAAGAATCAAAATTCTAAACCTTTTCTTGTACATAAAAATAAGTAGCCTACACATATTCAAATCAGTGATTCCACTCCTAAAGAAAATGAAAATGAAGTTTGTCATACATAGGTTATGCTTGCACTTATCAAGCACATCATTAGACCTTGGGACGAAATCAGTCGCACCAATCATAGAATTGATCTTGGATACCACAAGGAAATTTCTTTTCAAATTCCTAATTATTCCAAGCCTATCCATTTCTCGAGTGCTCGATTCGAACAAGAAAATTAATCTTCAACTGCTTCAAAATTGCATCACATTTTAAATGCCAACATTGTCTTAGAGTTATTCACATGGAATATCGGTGTTTTGATCTCCATTCTTGTAAACATTGTGGAAAGCACACTCATTCTTCTGACAGATACAAGATAAAAAATTCACTATGGGTGGATTGATTCTTGGAAATGGTCATTAACATACAAGAAAATATATATGTCATACCGAAGAATTTGTTCTTGAGTAATGACACATCTCACAACTGATATATTTTATACTCCTCACCTTGTTCATGAAAAGGGGGAATGACTAATAGTCATAAAGAAACGAGTAAGAAAAATTGAGCGAGATTAAGAGAGTGAGAACAAGCGAGTGGGAGCAAGCATTCCTAAAATAGATCCAGAGTCATGTCTAGAATCTTGTTCTGGTTGCCAGAGCCACCTAGCTTGAGTCAAAGCTATATCCTGAGCTATATTCATGGCAATGTTCCACCAATGAGTGATTTGGTCCATGGTAATACAAAACTACCCATTTAGTAGAAGACATTATTCTTCTATGCATCAGTTTGCGGTGGCACTAAAACCACCATTTTCCAGAGGTAACCATTGAGCCTTCAAACTGAGTTCCAAAGGGAACTGCTGATCTAGAACCTGAGTTAGCACCAAGTTCCAGAGGGGAAGTGTTGAGCTAGTACCAGAGTGATTTCCAAGTCCCATATTTTTTGGTCCTCATTAAACCACCTTTTCATACCTTCATTTTTTTTGTGGTAATCCAAAACCACCCACTTAGTAGAATGCATCAACATCTTCTATCGTTTGATTTAGAGAGTAATTTCATCCATTTGCGGCTCCAAATTTCATCTCTCTGTTTAGACTCATATACACCCCTTCAAATTAAGGGGGGGCAGATGTTGGAACCTAATCTGTTAAGGTTAGATGAAGACAAATAGTCACGAGGAGTCCAAGGGACAACTTGGAAGATGGAAACCAAGAACCACCTTACATTTTATTTATATGTACATTCTTAATGGAAAATTGTAAGCGATTTCATGCTTAAATCTCTATGTCTTCGAATGTGTTTGTTTATTATTTTATCATCTTCCCAATTAGGCATCCCAACAATTTTATTGACCTACCTTTTTCAACTTGCTACTTTCATTTTCAAATTTATGTTCATCATGATTTTTTGAACATAAAGTCCAATGAGACTTTTTTTACTTCTTTTGTTTTTTGCAAGAAGCTGGATTGATGCTCTTTCCTTCAAAATAAGTATTACATGTTTTTTCATTTTTTGAGCACATCTATAATTAGTAGTTTCTATTATGTTAGGAACAATTTATTTTTCTTGGTTCCAAGCATGCAATGATAGTGTGCTTGAAGGTATCGGTGGTGAAAGAGTGATAATTCAAGAGCAATCTTGATCAAGTGGATGGTTCTCCTAGTGTAACATGGCATAGCTTATTGGAAGGTTTCCATTTGCACACGGTTGTAGAATTGTGTCATGCCAAAACTCTAAAATTGCATTCCAAAATCCAAACCCAAATTTATATGTTTAGTGTCACATGCCCCAATTTTGCAAAAATAATATTATCATATTTGATTTTATTTCAAGACAATATGGTAAATTTTATGCTAAGTTGTAACTGATGGCTCAGCAGAGTCAATGATGTTGAATGTAATTATGAATATTTTAATTATAAATAAATAAAAGTGGAGACAATAGCTTGGGAGAGTTATTAAAAGAGTGTTTACTCGTCAAGTTGGTGGAGGAGACTGGGTGGAGAGCAAATAGACAAGTGGCAGCATCCTTAAACACTTCCAATGTTGCAGGTGGCAACCTCCCTACATTTGGGATCATGATCCCCCAAGAAAGTGGGATCAGAGCAGGTGGCTCAATTAATGACAACTGACCCAAAAAAAGACCTAGGCAATCTTAATAAAAATGCCCATTGAAGAGAGTTGAGGCTGCTCATTCCAGAGAAGTGTTCATTTAAGTGAATCTACTTCAGAGGATTTCATTGGGAAGGGAATTTGTGGAAGGTGTTTGAGGGGTAAACTACAGAAAGTGATCTAGTGCAGCTTTTCAGCTAAAGGATCTTACTGCTGAGTGCAGAGTGATTATTGAGTCATTGAACTAGTATTTTGTTGCTTGCTCCACCAGTTCTCAGCCAAGGAGACTAGAAACAGGCTCAGGGGTCCTAAGAAAACGTTGTTTAAGCCCTCTCCAGGAGTTGGTAGGGAGGAACGATCTCCCAATGTTGTTGTTGTCCAGCTTAAACAGGTTCTACAGTCTTTTATTTTACTGTGTTAACAGTTTATATCTGAGACTGAATGATTAAAAGTTTTGTAGTGAACTGATAGAGATTGTAAACCTTTAGTTATTTGAAATATTGAATCTATAATTGATGAAAATAATCCTAACTTGTGTTTTTCCACGTCTGGAATGGACCAGACCGTACTCTAGCATAGGCAGTATATTTTAAAATAGATGAAGGATATGATAGAAATCTGGATTGAATAGAATTATTATGTAGTTCAAAATAATGAAATAATTTATTTCTGCATATAGTTGTTTCCAGGAAAGAATATTAACATGTCTAGTTAAGTTTATTGTTTAAACCAGACTGTTGTAATAAGAATGCTAGCAAAAATAACCTTGATACTTTACAGGTAGCAGGTTTATTTCATTAGCAAGTTATTCCAGTAAATAGGTTATTATTCTTATACAAACTTTATTTTGTAAAATTATACTATTAATCTGTAAGAGAGGCAAAAGAATGAACTTAGATAAAGCACTCATTTATTTCTGTGAAGAAAGAATAAAGTTGTTTTACATAGTTTATTCTATTGTTCATATTATCTAACCATGTCTACAAATGTTCATATTTCAAGTAGGGTAATACCAGTATAGTTATTTTCTATAAATAAATTAACTACAACAATGTAGAACATTGTAACAAGGAACAATAACACCTATATATATATATATATATATGTTTATTTAAATAAAATAGATTGAATGCAATGGTATATAACATTTAATAAATATTATTTATAGAAGAACTAATTCATTTAAATAATTTAAACAAAAGTTAATTATAAAAGAAAATACAGGGTCAAAACCCTCATAGCATTAACACTGTAAATAATAATCAGCTAAACAATAATCCAAGGTTCTGGATTATTTAGTATTTTGAACAATAAAACTATTGCATATTATTATAGTCCTTAAAGGACAGTGAAAGATAACATTGGAAAAATAACACTATATACAGTGACAACAATTAAATTAAAAATTATTATGGAACCAAAACTTAAAGAATAAAATAAAATAAAATATTTTATACACAGGTCACCTACAGGAAAAACCCTTGCTCAAATATCCGAGCTTGTAAATAAATAATTATAACAGGAAGGAATAACAGATTAAGCTATAATAATACCATTAATGCAAGATCAATTTAAACAGTAAAGATTTCTATTACATAGTCGAATAAGGGTAAAAACCCTAGTATACAAAATTACATTTATAGCATAAAAATTAAATGAGTTCGAGCTCAAAAGAGATAATCTCTATGCTTTAAGACTAAACAGAGTATGGCTTGACAGGCCGCAAGATCTATTAACATAACAGTATACAAAAATAAGTAAAACAACATTTACAAGTCACGACTTGAGCCGGAGTACCTTGCTTGAAGCAATGGTTTAACAAAAACTAAACAAGTAGACCGGAGAACAGTAACCCATGAAGGGTAACTAGCAGGCCGTAACTTTCCAACCGATAATTGTTCCTTAAGGACTGAATAAGCATGGAATGCCATTGGTTAACCAGGGCTTACCTATAGCCAGAGAGCCAGTCTTACTCGAATGTACTAGCTGCCAAGAGAGGTGCGAACCTGTTGTGGCCCAGAAATTCGCAGGCAACAACAGTAAGGGATTCTCCCCAGTCAACGTTCCCAACTAGCCCGTTGACTGTTTGGTATAGGGAATCCGTCCGGTTTGCGGTCCGACTACCGTAGGTCAAGTAACAAAAAAGGGTTTTACCGGTTATGGCCCGGTCCATCGAGTTTTTGTATTTTTCGACTTAACGTATGAAATGCAAGTGCCTAATTAATAATGCAAGGTGATCAGGATACAAGGAGCTGTCACAATGTGATGCGCAGGTTCTTACCTCTCGTCTTAGGCTCGCGAACATCTAAATCACATAAACAACAAGAAATTAAAACTAACTACCTAACCTATCGCTAGCGAGCAAGATTATCATTCATTAGTGAGTAATGTATTTGTACATGCATTATGAAAAGTTACAGATAGATGATACTTCTTTCAATACACATGAACAGTTTAAAGATATTTCAACAACCAGATAGCCAATTGTCTATGAACGACCTCCATTACTCACAGTGGAAAACATCACAAAATAAACCGAAGAACATTCAAACAGGAACATAGGTTCGAGAAATTAGAACACTCTCACAGTTAATGAAACATAGCTGAAAACGAAATAGTTCCTCTTCAACATTGCTCATTTAGTCACATTGATACATTCCACATCGTACTTTCTCCAACAGGAAAAATTGCAGTTTCTGATTGTAAAACGAAATAGTTCCTCTTACAAGCAAATGGTTTACAATTTTTTTCTAGGGAAAAAGCCCCTTTCTCAATCCTATCTTTACAATATTTAAACTATTCAGCAGATCATTTGGGCTCCCTCCCAAACGTATGACTTTCCAGTCTCTCGGACGTTTCAGATTCTCTCTCAGGCCGCTTTGTCTTCCCATTTTTATTTTCTGTGAACGTTCCATCTTCTCTTCGTATGTTCATGATTAGTTGAATAACTGCTGGTCCTTTCAGATCTGCGTTTTTTGTTGCTTTCAATTTTTGTCTTTTCCTCCTCTTTGTCTTCCTTGTGACCCTGTCGGTTTTGACTTGATCAAGCTACGCCTTCACACCGTGGTCGCCTCAACAGTCCATCGAAGTCTACTTGCAATCAATTACTGGGCATCATTTGTTGGAATGGCATTTTTAAACATAAAAATTAACCACATGAAACGGCTAATCCACAAGAAAACGGCCAGGTGCATCCTTAGATCTGGAAAGAGTTTTGATTAAGTCTTGGGGCGGGAAAGTTCTAAATTGGCAGTCGGAAGGCTTTGACATCGGACGCGAAAAGACTCTCCTAGACGCAACGGCGAAAAAGACAAAGGCTAAAGCCACGCGATGCACAGTTGAAATTCTGATGGATTTACACTTCGGAAGCTAAAATACTTTCCCAGTCGCAACGGCGGAAAGGAAACATACTAAAATCAGGTGAAACGCGGGCGGGAAAACCCTCAACCGGAAGTCGGAAGGTATTAACATCGGAAGGTAAATGGCTTCCCCAGCCGCAACGGTGGAAGAGAAATGGCTTCGCTTATGCGGCTAAAACAGGTCAACGCGCATCGACAGTCAGAATGATTTGGACTTCAGGTGCTAAACTGCTTTGGGTTCCGCAACGGCGGAAGCGAAAAGGTTCCGGCTTCCGATCAAACAAGAAAGACGCCCGATCAAATGGAAAAAATAAGTGCTTAGCTAGCGCTCTAAAACTCAACAACGGACAGAAACCTGTTATACCTCCGCAACGACGACCCACAATAAAGAGCACTTGGTTCGATCAACAAGCGAAAACAAACTTAGAATTTGCGACTCTCCATAAATTCCAAACGCAATCAAAATCGAAACCTTGGGCGAGAGTTAAGCTTTTACAATCATCTGAAATTAAAACACGACCAAAACTCATAGGATCTAATGATAAAAACAATGCCAAAATCATGAGGAGGGGCCCAAAATTTAAGAAATTTGGGGAGAACAGTTGCGACGGCAACAAATGGCGATTACTTGGTGAACCTAGATCTCTGGGCGATTATTCTTTGAGTGGCAGGATGTTTAACAGCCAATGCATCTATTGAATTCTTCCAGCTATATGGATTTCTCAAATGACGGAAGTGTGTACCTTAATCATTGATGATAGTCCAATTTGGGAAAAGTGGAAACCAAGATTTTTCAAGTCCAGGCAACTCTGTTGAGGCTAGATGATGGATTTCATTATTACTTCTGCCTTCAGGTAGCTGACAGCTTGGACACCACAGGAATGTAGCATATGGTAAATAGAAATGTTCATTTGTTCCTCATTCCCATGCCACTTTAGCACCTTTTGTGCCTTTGGACTTTTGTCCTTTTCATATGAGTCCTCCTACATGCCTTTCTTACTGAATTTTAATTCAGGATCCTCTATCCCATAGTGTCCTTTTGTGTGAGCGGTGTACCTTATGTTTTAGCTCATGGACGGAGAGGATCTTTTGGCAATTTAGTACTTATGATTCAGCATTTGCTTTAATGTATGATGCTTTCAGAGGAGTTTTTGACTCTTATTTGCCTTTTGACATTCATTTCCTGGCATGGGATCATTTATATTTAACATACTGTTCACCTTGCTCCTTTCCATGGGTCCTTTGCTATCGCCTCTTAGTACATTTTAAGTGTGAAGTGGATGAAGCCTCAACATAGTATTCCAGACTCTTTGAATCCGGTTTATTTCACAGGGGTTAAGCAGGACTTCAATGCACACAGAGATATTCGAGAAAACTGCTAAACTGGAAGAAGTTCAAACAGCAACACATAGTCTGATACTCAAACCTATTTATCATTCCCAAAAAATTTGATGTTCCCCAAACAACCGCAAGTTCATTCCCTTTATTGAAATCAATAAACTTAAACTAAAACAAACTGAAAAACATGACTCAAAAGACAGCCAAACAACTTATTTATATACAAGGCAGAAGAACTCAGAGACACTCAAGAAAAATAAGGCTTGAGAACCAAACCATTTACTGGCAAGTTCTCTTCCCAACCCTGTAAATCTTGTAGCTTATAAGGAGAAGGACCAAGCTTGGCTGCGACCTAGAAAGGGCCTACCCACAACTGCTGGAATTTAGTATGCTTCCCTTTCTCATCATGGGGGTGATCCCATTTGAGGACTAGGTCTCCCACTTCAAAGTCTTTTGTCCCAGCTTTATGTTTGTCAAACCACCTCTTTATTACCTCCTGCTGATGCTTAAAGCGTTCTCTGGCTGTAGATCTAGCCTCTTCGACTTTCAGAAGATTGCATATCCTCATCTGTAAAACCTCATTCTCTGACCCACTAGATTCTTGAGCTATAATGGAAGACGGTAGCATGATATTGGGGGGGAGAATGGCTTCTTTTCCATAGACCAAGGTATATGGTGACACTCCTATCGCAGACTTGGGGGTGACTCTATCAGCCCAAAGGGCGTTTGGTAGTGCTGAGTGCCAACTCCTCTGGTTTTCTATTACAGTCTTCTTTAGAATTCTAATCAGATTTTTGTTAGAGGATTCAGCCAGGCCATTTCCTTGTGGATAGTAGTTAGCAGAATAATGCAATTTTATCCCTTTATCATGAGCGAAAGCGGTTAATTTAATTGACGAAAAGTACTTAGCATTATCAAAAACTAACGAAATTGGAACTCCAAACCTGGTCATGATATGATCTTGCAGGAAGCTGATGACCTCGTCTTCATTTATCTTGCGTAGCGGGATAGCTTTGACCCAGCGAGTGAAATAATCAGTCGCAGTCAGAATGTATTTGTGTTGGAGGGAAGAATTCGGTTTTATTTCTCCAATGATATCCAACCCCCATTGTTCGAATGGTTCAGTGATCATCACAGGATTTAGGGGTGCTACCGCTTTTGGTTGCCTCCCACTACACCTTTGGCAAATATCACACTTCCTGACATGTGCGTGTGCATCTTTGAAGAGTGTAGGCCAATAGCACCCTGCCTTGAGGATTTTGTGGGCTGTAGTATCTCCTGAATAATGTCCCCCAGCAGGACCGTCATGCAATTCTGACATTACTTTCTTCGCATCTTCTTTTTCTAAGCATCTGAGAAGAACCCCATCATAATTCTTTCTGAATAGTACTCCTTCTATAATCTGATAGGAAGCTGATTTAAGACGCAGTGCTCTTCTTTGCTTAGAGTTCCAATGTTCTAGCAGTAGCCCAGCCTATAGGTAATGCACGAGGTCTCTATACCAAGACTCATGAGCTGAAGGGCATACCTCCATTAAATGTAGCTCAGCCTCATTTTCCCAGGCTTGCTCTTCATTGTTCCCACTTTCTGTCATCAATTTGCACAACCCTTGACCTTTTACTATAGAGGCTGGTTTGAATTCAAGTTCGTACTCTTGAAGGGCTGTATAACCCAGTTGCCCCTTCTTTCTCCTAACTCTTTCTGTATGAGAAGGGACCTTACAGTTGGGTAGGGGACGATTACCTTGGTTCGATTTTTTAAAATATAAGGCCTGAATTGCTTCACCACTTTGAATACTACGTAAGATTGTTTCTCAATGGCTGGGTAATTTAATTCGGCCCCTTGTAGACCAGTGCTCATGAAAGATATTGGGAATTCATTCCCCCCGTCCTCCTTTTGCGTAAGCACAGCTGCTAGCGAATCATCGGATGCAAAGGTATACAGAATAAAGTCTTTATCAAAGTCTGGGCTTTTCAGAGAGGGTGCGTGTGCAACAACAGTCTTAATTTTGCTGAAGGTGTTCTTCTCAATCTCAGTCCATTTGAATTGTGTGTTTTGCTTCACCATCTACTGTAGCGGTTTGACAGTTTGAGCGAAATCAGGTACAAATCTTCGCACGAAATTTATAGTTCCCATGAATGATTGCATCCCCTTTTTATTATGGGGCAAGGGGATTTGTTCAATAGCCTTGATTCTTTCTGGATCAATGGAGATTCCTTACTTTGAAACTATGTGACCCAGCAACTTGCTTTCCGTGACAGCGAACACACACTTCTTAGGATTGAGTGAGATGCCGTAGTTCCGACAGCGTTCAAAAATCTGTCTTAAGTGAAATGCGTGCTCTTCTCTTTTCTTTGAGAATATCGTAATATCGTCAAGGTATACTACAGCACTTCGTCCAATCAATCTGCGGAAAGCTATGTCCATAGCTCTCTGAAAGGCTACTCCCGCATTTATAAGCCCAAAAGGCATGCTTTTGTAGGCAAAGGTTCCCCATTTGGTCCTGAATGTTGTCTTCAATCTGTCTTCTTTGGCTACCAATACTTGATTGTAGCCTGAGAAACCGTCTAATAGCGAAAACAACTCAGAACCTGAGACCATTTGTAGCAATTGCTCCATGGGTGGCACCGGGTAGTTATCTTTATCCGAAGCTCGGTTCAGATTTCTGAAATCAATGCATAATCTGATTTCACCAGATTTTTTCCTGACTGGTACCAGATTTGATACCCACTCAGAGTGTCTGACTTTAAAGATGATTCTAGCATCCAATAATTTCTTCACTTCACTTTGAATCAGCGGTTCCAACTTTGGATGCATCTTCCTTAAAGGTTGCTGATACGGCTTGATGTCGGCTTTGATGGGGATGACGTGCTTGATGATGCTGGTGTCGTATGTTTTCAACTCTTCGTAATGTCCATGCAAAAACATCTTTATATTGTTTAAACAGGCTGATGAACTTATCTCTTTCTGTTGGTGAACAACATTTGCCGAGATTCACAAATTTAGGATTTGCCTCAGTCCCTAAATTGATCAGCTCAAACTATAAAGAAGAGCTGTGAGTCTTCACGTTAGCTAGTCTTCTGAACTTTTCATTTAAATCGAACATCTTTTCTAACGTTCTGACTCCTTTAGGGATAAAATTGTCATACTTCATCTCGGCCTGATGTTATTCGTCATCTATAATTGCTCCTTTAAATACTTCATCATTCGTTAAACATTCTATAATCTGCTAGTCATCATCGAACACTCGCATGTTGGTGATCATATCAGGTACTGAGGGCCTGAAAAGCAGTTCAACAAAACATCGGTTATTAGTGGGTACAAGCCTAGCGGCTGATGTGGCTAACAGGTCAGCTGCTGCATTTTTCAGTCTTGGAATTGAAATAATATTGAATGCATCAAAACATTTAAGTAGGTCCCATACCTCATTTTGGTAAGCCTTCAAGTGATGAGAAACACAATGTATTTGATTTCTTATTTGCTTTACAATTATTTCTGAATCTCTAAAGACTTTTAAATTACTTACCTTTAATTCAATCGCTTTCCTTAAGCCCTGCACCAGTGCTTCATATTCAGCTGTATTATTCGTGCATTCAAATTCTAATCTACATGCAAGAAAGTGTTTATTCTTCTGGGGATCGATTAGGACACAGCCGGCCCCTGACCCTTCTAATGTTTCAGAGCCGTCAAAAAACAAAGTCCAAAAATCATTAACTACTGAATGTGAATCTATTCCTATAGCTAAATCTACTATTTTACAGTCAATTTCATCAGCATGTGAAAATCAAAGGAGATCAAGCTGGGTGTCAGATGTGTTGTTGGCCTCTTCTGCTTGGTAATTTCCAGGTTCCAACTCAATAAAATAGTTTCCCAAGACAGAATCCACAGGTTCATTCTTCTCCTCAAGCCGAGTAACGTTATATTTCATGTGAGGCTCCCTTAATATCTTAATCTGGTTCGGACTTCCTTTGTATGGCAACCATAGATGTGACCAATCCGAGGCAAAATATCCATCTAGTTTGGCCGACCAATCTCTGCTCAGGACAAGACCATACGTGTCTGGTATATCAGCCACTACGATATTAATGACCTGGCATACTTTATCATTTGAGGCCAGACGGATTAGAACATCTTCCATCTCCCCAATTACCTTTACATCCGTCCTGTCCAACTGAACAACTCTCCACGGGGATGGCTTAGGCTGCCCATTGATCTTTTTACAGACTGATATCGGCATGACATTAACAGTCGCCCCTGAGTCTACCAAGCAATTATGTACATTGTGGTTGAAGAAAGTAAGGAGGAAAGGTGGATGCTTATTCTAGGACTTACCTCCACCGCTAGTTTCTCCAATTTCTTGTTCTTCTTTAGGCTGATTGTCAATAGGCAACTTCTCATCCGATTCTTCAAGTGCTTTCAATAATCTTTCTTTTTGTTGAGGCACTTTGTACATCTCAAAGAGTGGAACATTCGCTTTTATCTTCTTTAAATCCTCCACGATGTCATAATCCATCTGCTGTTCAATGGGGTGAGGTTTACCAGCATTCACCTTCTCCTCATTTGGCTTGGGCAACGTTTTATTTTGCTTAGGATCTTGGCTGGTTATAGCAAACTCTAGAATCTTATCAGCTAAGGATTCATTCTGAAATTTCTTCTTAACATTTCTCCGCAGCCTCTTTATCTTTAGGAGTATAAGGTTGTCTTCTTTAACCATCCCTTGGCTCCTTGTTGCCACATTGGTTTCCATGACGTCCTTGTACTCCTGAGTCTTTTCCTCTTCAGCATCGAATAAGGAAACATAATTCCACAAAACCATGGTTTCCTCTTCCTGTTCTTTAGTAGAAGTAGAAGTAGAATTCTCTTTTCTTTCTTCATCTCCCTCTTTCCCTCTTCTGTTAATCTAGAATCTAACAGTTGATTCATGACCAGCGTCATCGAGTTTATCCATTGAGGACAATTATTTTCAGAATGTGGCTGTTGGTGGAAAGTACAAAAATTGTCCATTCCTACCTCTGTCAGATTCATAGATGTTGTATTGCGCGGAGGAGGTTGAGAATGATCCTTATCCTCTCTTTTCTTATAATATGGCTTATAAAACTTTTGTGTTTCCTTCTCTTTCTCCAAATCTATGATTTTGTTGGAAAGCTTCTGCATCATTTTGGCCATATTTTCAAGATCTTGGTGATTTCTCTTCTTTAGGCTTAGTAAACAATAAGGCTTTCCTTCCCCCACCTTTCTCCCCTGACTGTTCGGGATAATCTTCAACACTTTCTCTTTCAGCCTCCACTACTTCTGCCTCTTCATAAGTTTCTGCCAAAGTAGGCTTGGCCCTACCTTTGGAAAACATGGCCAAATCAGGGCCTAATGCTGAGGTATAATATTCAATCAGGACCTTGTCTGAAGGTTTGTCAGCGTCAGAAAAATTCTTGACGTATGCTGCAAATATTTGAGTAAAACTGTGCACCTTCTCCTTCCTTTCTTTCTTCAAGGCACATAGCCCTTTCATAAGAGCTGCATGAGTCTTTTGAATCGCATACTTACTCGTGAAAATTCTCTCGAAGGTATCCCAATCAGGGATAGAATTAGTAGGCAACCCAAAATACCATGAGGTTGCAGCTCCTTTAAGGGTATGCGGGAATAGTTGGCATACTACATCTTCATATTCCCCAGCCCTCAACCCTTCTATTGCCAAATAGAAACTTTGCAGGTGATCATCTACTAGTATCTTTTCATTTGGATCGAACTTAGGCAACATCTTTTCAAAAGACTGAGGTAAATCATGTAGCGGAGGCGTTAAGTTTAGGGGTGATCTGGCTCTCCAGGCAGGTGGTGGAACTGGTGGGTTGGGTGGTTGATTGGTGTTAACGCCTGCCATAAGTAGGGGTGGAGAGTGAGGAGGTGAGCCAATAGGAGTATGAGCAGGAGAACTGTGAGGGGTCTCTGGGCCTTCTTGGTTCAAAGGTAGTACAACTTCTTGTAAGGTTGTTTCGACAAGCTCTTCCCAGTCTCCAACCAGCACTGAGTCTTCTACTACAGGACGATCTTTCTTTTTATACTCTCTTCTGGGCAATTCAGAGATAATTGGCAATCCTCCAATCTTCTTTACATATGCCCTGGTGTGTCTTTTTAGGTCATTTACAACTTCGTTGCCAACAGAATATAGATGTTCTCTACGAAGTTCACTGCTTTCAGAACTGTCACCGGTGGAAAAGTCTCGGGAAAACGGGTTTCCTCGGCCAGCCATGCATTGGCGGCCCTCCTTCTAGCACCAAAACTGTTGTGGCCCGGAAATTCGCAGGCAACAACAGTAAGGGATTCTCCCCAGTCAACGTTCCCAACTAGCCCGTTGACTATTTGGTATAGGGAATCCGTCCAGTTTGCGGTCCGGCTACCA
>LPNX010728827.1:239229-299829 GCA_001517045.1 Pseudotsuga menziesii | reverse complement strand
ACCGAAGAACATTCAAACAGGAACATAGGTTCGAGAAATTAGAACACTCTCACAGTTAATGAAACATAGCTGAAAACGAAATAGTTCCTCTTCAACATTGTTCATTTAGTCACATTGATACATTCCACATCGTACTTTCTCCAACAGGAAAAATTGCAGTTTCTGATTGTAAAACGAAATAGTTCCTCTTACAAGCAAATGGTTTACAATTTTTTTCCAGGGAAAAAGCCCCTTTCTCAATCCTATCTTTACAATATTTAAACTATTCAGCAGATCGTTTGGGCTCCCTCCCAAACGTATGACTTTCCAGTCTCTCGGACGTTTCAGATTCTCTCTCAGGCCGCTTTGTCTTCCCATTTTTATTTTCTGTGAACGTTCCATCTTCTCTTCGTATGTTCGTGATTAGTTGAATAACTGCTGGTCCTTTCAGATCTGAGTTTTTTGTTGCTTTCGATTTTTGTCTTTTCCTTCTCTTTGTCTTCCTTGTGACCCTGCCGGTTTTGACTTGATCAAGCTACGCCTTCACACCATGGTCGCCTCAACAGTCCATCGAAGTCTACCTGCAATCAATTACTGGGCATCATTTGTTGGAATGGCATTTTTAAACATTAAAATTAACCACTCGAAACGGCTAATCCACAAGAAAACGGCCAGGTGCATCCTTAGATCTGGAAAGAGTTTTGATTAAGTCTTGGGCGGGAAAGTTCTAAATTGGCAGTCGAAAGGCTTTGACATCGGACGTGAAAAGACTCTCCTAGCCGCAACGGCGGAAAAGACAAAGGCTAAAGCCATGCGATGCACAGTCGGAAGTCGGAAGGATTTACACTTCGGAAGCTAAAAGACTTTCCCAGCCGCAATGGCGGAAAGGAAACATACTAAAATCAGGCGAAACGCGGGTGAGAAAACCCTCAACCGGAAGTCGGAAGGTATTAACATCGGAAGATAAATGGCTTCCCCAACCGCAATGGCGGAAGAGAAACGGCTTCGCTTACGCGGCTAAAACAGGTCAACGCACATCAGCAGTCGGAATGATTTGGACTTTGGGTGCTAAACTGCTTTGGGTTCCGCAACGACGGAAGCGAAAAGGTTTCGGCTTACGATCAAACAAGAAAGATGCCCGATCAAATGGAAAAAATAAGTGCTTAGCCAGCGCTCTAAAACTCAACAATGGACAGAAACCTGTTATACCTCCGCAACGGTGACCCACAATAAAGAGCACTTGGTTTGATCAACAAGCGAAAACAAACTTAGAATCTGCGACTCTCCATAAATTCCAAACGCAATCAAAATCGAAACCCTGGGCGAGAGTTAAGCTTTTACAATCATCTGAAATTAAAACACGACCAAAACTCAGAGGATCTAATGATAAAAACAATGCCAAAATCATGAGGAGGGGCCCAAAATTTAATAAATTTGGGGAGAACAGTTGCGACGGCAATAGAACCGTTACCTGTAAGGAGGAGAAACCACAATAATTAAAATATGCATCATACTATAAATTGAATTAAGGTTAAGTCTTAAAAACTTTTAAAAACAATTTCATACCTGGAAGTGAAGGTTATGTAGCCACCGAGAAATAGTAGCACTGCCACCAGTGAAACAAAGAGCTAAACCTTCATACTCCTTATGACAGAGACGATATAGATGTGTGCACAAGCCATTGCTAGCAGCAGCAAGAAGAAATTTGAGCAACGGCCAGGCAAGAACTAGACAACGAAGATGGAACTGTCACCACAATGCAAAGCATGAGAACAACACCCTCGAAACCCTACAACAAGGACAAAGCTATAACAGCAGCAAGCAACTTTTTAAACTATCCCTGTAGGCAGGCCACGGAGGAACGAGCCAAAAGCCACTCACAGGCCAGGCCGTAAGCCTTAAGTCATGGCTCTCAACAAACTCTTGCAAAGGTAAAACTCACAGTGCGAACAAGAGTCTGAGAACGAAGGAGATAAACGGAACGATTTAAATCAGGACTCAGAGCTCATCTATTAAACAGTAGGGTAAGCATGGCGGCCATGGAAACAGTTGTAGAGCGGCCCGAAGGCCCAAGAACCACGAAGGTGAATAACAAAGAGTAGGGTTGCAACAACTTTTATACTTCCAACACTTGGCCGAGAAGAAAGCACATGGTCACTTAGATTTTTAACCATGCAGTGGGTCTATGCTATAGTCACCTACATGCAATGATTTATATCATAAATCAGTGAACATTCATGCAAGTGTTATTTTCTTTCAAATATTTTTAATGTTCCACGATCTTATATATATGTCAATCTACAGTTGCTTGGGCATAAAACCATGAACCCTCGGATCATTGACAAGTTTAACATATCGTCGTCATATAGTTCAGAACTATGATGATTGCATACCTATGTTTTATAACACAAAACCTTACCCATAAACCAATCGATGGAGTGGTCTAACGCCTCATTCTTTTACAATATCAAGTTATAATGTGAACTTTATAATTACTACGTTATCCATATTAAGCTATAAGTTGACCTATCAATCGATGCAACATTATTAACTATAGTTTTGCCCAAAGTAATGCATACATGAAAGCTTTAGATCATCGTTAACCATATATCCATTTCTTCATAGCACCAATATTATGTTATGAATATTGGTAAGCCTTGTGCTTATCATTGACTTGGTTTATGGAGAAATCATATGATACTTTGGGAGATACCAAGTAAAAGGCTATTTAATCACCTAGCAAACTATGATATTCATTATAAAGTATTCCTAATAGTCTAAGCATGGCTAATCTTGTTGCTACCAATATTTATGTTGTGACTTTATAAATTTACACAACATAGTATTAATAGAATCATGAACTCTATAAATGTTATTTGTTTATAACCTGAATTACTGTTAAACGTGGACATCTTATAAACAAGATAGTTTATGTGTGTTGGTGAGTATCATAGAAAACCATAAATTCAGTTGGTGGCAAAAACTAAGATGTTGGCTATGTGTTATATGGAGACACTTTTATAAATTCTTTACATAGCTCATATCAACGAAAATTTAATAGCTTTTGGTTATTTTACTCAAACATGGCATGTACTAATATTTTCACCATGCTTTTGATTAGTAACATAATTTTAGAACCTTACAGGCAGTAATCTTCATTATAGAAGATGAATATCAAGCAGTTGGTTATACTAATATTATAGGTTGATAATGTATAATACTGATAGAACAATTATTATAGCATTACAGGTTATGCACTCTAAAGTATAAGTAACTTACAACAAGATCACCAGTTGTGAACCAAGGAAAGTATTTATTGTTGCTACTTACATTTAAGAAAGAAACTCATTTACATGTACTTCTTTGACAAGAATAATTGAAGGGAACAAAACTACTTGTTATACCTCAGAGAAGTAGCTTGATATATAACAGCTTATTACTTAGCTTATTGTTTTGCAAATAGAAATATTGCTGGATGCTTTATGAAATTAAAAATGTTACTCGATCATTCATACCTGTAAAACCTGTAAGAACAAGTAAGCTTTTTGCGTTAGCTTAAATGCTAAGTAAGCCCCGGAATCCAAAGACAATTCCACCTACTTGTAACAAATTCAAACTCTTCAGCAAACTGAAAGAAGAAATATTGCACAAGTTAAACCTAACCTTGTATCAAAAAGTAGAATGCTGCATTAACTTAATCAAGATTATGTATAAAGTAATCTGGCAATTGTTTCTTTTATAGCTAACTGTTAGCTGTTAGTAAACCGCAGTCTCAACATTTTATGTTTTTCGAAATTTTAAATTTTTGTGAAAATTTGGGGTTTTGACATTTAGTGGTTATTATTACCAAGCTTTACTATCTAAACCTTGATTCCATATGTTAAATTGACCACTTTAAAACCTAGATTGACCTCTTGGATATATCTAGCACTTTCCATTGTTTGTTAAAAGCTTAAAAGAGTGAAAATTTGTCTTTGGAACAACATCCTTCGATGCAAAGAAAGGATAAATGGCATAAATTTGTTGTTATTAAAAGGAAATAAAGAAATGTGTCTTGAAACAACTTAAAATTCAAATAGCAAGGGTGTTATAGTGTCTTTTGGAACTATTTATCCCATGTCGCTATCCTAGCCAATCTTACCCTTATCCTGAGTTGCAGACATCCTTTTTCCCCTTTGTGATATGGTGGATAATCATCATCTTGAGGAAATATTCTAAAAAACTATATTTCCCAAGACATGCATGACTTCCTTGTGTAAAACCCACACATTCACACAAATATGCAACTTTCTCCAATGTAGACCATGTATGTGTTCGATCGAGGTTAAAAAACAAAAATGAAATTTGTTTTACGGGTTTTGTCAATTGAGATCGTTTCCCAACTTCCCCGATCCTGTGAATAACTTCCTCTAACTCTATAACTTCCCCTCGTATGTCATAAAAATGGAAGAAGAGAGAGAAAATGAGGTTACAAGTTATTTGTTGTCTTGTATTATTGTAGAAACCCTCTCTATTTATGCAACCCTGCACCCCAGTCTGCAACATCCCTCTCATCCTATATGGAATTTTGTTGTTCCATTGTCTTCTCAATTAGCCTATTAAGTTAAGGATCTTATTCAGTCTTTTGGGCATATTTATTCGAGGAACTTTGAGTTGGAGTGTTTGAGGTGACCAGGTGTATCTATTTTATGTAATTTTCTATCATCATTTATATAATTAAACTCTTTCCTATACAATGTTGAATGTATTCATTTTTATGTGAATTATTGTTTATTTCAACATGGAAATTATTATTTTTTCAAGTTTATCTCTGTAATATTCATGGTTATTGTTTTGCTTTCACTTTCCTTTGTTGTCGTTTCATGATTCACATCCAAAAGTTGAGGCAAAGGAGCAAAGTTCAAGGCGAGAAGATTCTACTACAAAATTTAGGAACAAGGTGTGTGCCTTTATACCTTTAGGATCTTAATTGTTTGTTTATCAAAAGAACAATAAATATTTCTTACTTACATGGTTTGGGTTTATTTATCCTTTTTCTCTGCAAAAACTGCACCCAACAATTGTTGGGGAATTATTTCCCATCACATAACTAGAGACTCCACTGGTTTTTTCTTCTTTTTGAAGTTTTATGGCTTTCTTTTACTTTGATTGGGTAGTTGGGTAGTTCAATTTTCAATTTAAGAAATCTTTGACCTCTCAACCCTAATAATGTTGTAAAAATGAGAGTTTAGTGAATTTTTAATTCTATGACTGTTCCCAACATTATACGTTACTTGTGGGCACACATTATCCCGTATTAATCCTGTAGGAAAGTTTTTTTATTAGTTTTCTCTATTTTTTCTGAATACGCGGAGTACTTAATTTAAAGTTGCATATTCTTTGTAAATACGCGGACTATTGTTCTATTAGTTGCGTATTCACCAGTTTTAAGTTTTTGTTCAATTTCTTTTTCAGTTAGGGCTTGATGGATGGGTTTCTTGCTATGGGTTTGTTGTATGATATTTGTTGTTAATACCCATAGAATTTCCAGAAATTGAAAATATTCTTTTTCATTATGTTTTAGGCTAATTTGAGTTCTTAGTATAATTTTTTATTGTTATTTTGCATCCACTTTTGCTTGGTCATTTCTGTCTTCTTGTGCCTAATTAAGAATCCAAGATTACAGAAACTCATATTTGTTCCTTTTTACATTTCAAGAAAAACAAATAAAAATTTCTTTAGTAGTTTGTATAGAGATTGATTGTTTTGTCTTTGCTTTGTTGTGTGCATTAAAAAGTGAAACAAAATCTACGTAGGTTTTTAATTTCCTCTCTTTGCATACAATTTAAAAAGGGAAAATCACTTTTTTCGGTAGGATATTAGTCTTCTCTTTTCATTTTATTTCAAAAGAAAAAGCACTTGAGATATTTTTTTATAATTAATAAGTAAAGTAGATGTTTTTTCTCTTGGAGTTTAGCACCTCCCTCGAAATGGTGGAAAAAAATGGTGGTTCTCCTATATAATAACCATTAAAAGCTACAAATTAGGGTTCCTACTTGATTTATCAACCCAGGAACGTATAAACTTAAAAGGTGTTCACATTGTATGTGCAACTGCTAAGAGCTTCTATTCTACTACAAAATTAAATGGTTCCTATTTAATCACAACATGCATAAAGTAAATTGCAATAAACTAAGAAATATAGCTATATGGCATAATCTACCACTTATATATTGATCACGAACTCAAAAATCTAGAATTAAACTAAAGCTGCTACAAGAAATTTCTATTGATAAAGCATAAAACATATATAATTAATTCAAAAGACAACATTACTCAAAAATACATACAGGACTTAACTACCGTAATTCATATTGACATGAAATGGATCTAAGAAATCATATGAAAGGCTTGCAACTAATATACCTTGCATAAATTGATCGTTGGAAAGCATCTAAGGAACTATAACTATTTTAACTCACATAAATTGGATATTGGAAATCATCGAAATAACATTTACCTATTTAATTTGCAGAAAGTAACATACATGAAACTATAGGAAATCTTAAAGAACGCTACAACGTCTTTGGTTCTACACTATATAAAACAGAGCATGAATAGCAATTGAATTTGATCTCTAACAACTATTGTTTAAATACAATCAAACACACATCTAAACTACTTAAACTACTTATAAGCTCTTGTATTGCCTTTAAGGAGCCCTTCCCAAAGCAAGCACGGGAGTGAAATATAACTAAGTACTCACAAGTAGGAAATACGCAGTTGTCATTAAACTGATTCGATGTTCATCATCTTCATCAAAAAAGTATTACAATTCAAAAACTGATAAAAGGTATGTTGTATCTATCTACTATCGTGTCGAAGGTCGAACCCTTGTTTATGTGCCCATAGCTTATTTATTACAAAAACTATTAAAGACCTAAAAACTGATACACTGTCTATTTGAAGTATAACGCTCAGTTACAACTAAGCCTTTCTCCTAAAATATCTGAGGTGACCAATCATGGTCAGGGTCTCGAATATTTGATGCGTTGGTGGCTTTCTTGAGCACTATGCTTTGCTATATATGTTATCCTCATTAATATATGGAATTCCCACTACGAATTTCTCTCTATTGGTAGACTTCGGTTACAACTTCATCTTATAAAAACTAGCACTTGTCTTCAAGCATGAATTTGTCTACTTATCAAAACTGGGACTTGTCTTCGGTCATAACTTTATGTTTCTTGTAGTTAGCATTCACACACTAATTCCATACGTTAGATTATTCTTTTTAAACAAAAACTAAAGTAAATAAATAGGAAAAAGGTTAAGCACTTAAATCAACATCATTATATTTGTTAAACACATAAACAACCTCAAAACATGTCAACCATCTTTAAGCAACACTACTTTACCTCCATTTTAGGCATAAGATATCAATTTTACCTACCAAAACTAGGAATCATCAATCCTCCTAGGTAAATCTTCAAGAGATTGATCTCTCCTATATAGTTCTTCTTCAATGAATAACTCATCGGTGTGTGTCCAAGTGAATTTCTTTGTTGCATGGTGATTTGGTACCTTCTTATGGCTATTGTTTCTCTAAAACATTTCCTCGGAAAAGTGGAATATGTTCAGATATTTAGTTATCTCCTCAACTTCCTTTACCTTGGTCATCCAATATGACCTAATCATTGTCGGTAGAGGTCACCAAGATGCTTTATTAGCCTTGGCCAAAGTGCATGCAATCCTATCCACAAATGTTAGCCTTACTATTTCCCTTAATACCATATGATTTGTTACATATTTGGGTAGACTGTAAGGGGGTTGTGACACTCCATAAATCCGTAGGTATGTTTCTCCTTATGTTAGGAACCAATCCCCTATCTTTGTCACCTAGTCAAAAGCATGATTTGTCATGCATTTGGTTGTTTTCCCATGTTTAATCATGTAAAGAGGCATGATGAACTCCTCACATATTTGTTGTGATGAGTAGCATGAAATTATGCTTATAAATATTGATTGTAAACATGCATGGGCAGCTCAATGGGATTCCAACTCCATCCCATGCCAAAAAAATTATTTAAAGTGCAAATCACATCTAACAGGTATGAGGACACGTGGAAGCTGGAATGTTGTGTGAGTATAACTGCTGATGCACTCATGATTGCATCCTCCATATTGGATGAGAGGATTGTTGCGTAGTTGAATCTTTTTCCAAGCAAGGTGGCATGATAGGATAAGGGGATTCATCCTATCTTAAAGTGAGAATCACCTAGTTCCCTATACAATCTACACAAAAGGGCAGTTGTTATCCGGTACGGATACTAGCCATTTAGTTTCATATACAACAATCCCTTTGTTGTAGAACTTCTTGCTTGGGCCCCATGCTAGTTTGAGGAATGTTGTATAGTCAATTTTGAGTGACTCAACCCACTCATTTTCATGTTGATCTTTGGTGCTGGCAACTTGTAATAATCATTCATTTTGGATGGTTGAAATGAGGTGATGGCTCCGCTAGTGGAACCTTTGATAATATGTCTTTTAGCATATACATGAGGGAGTATCCAGGCCTATTACTTCGGCACATGGGAAGATTTTGATCTGGTCGTTGCCTTGTGTAGTCCTAACCTCCTGATATTTTGATAAATCAATATTTCTTCTTGTTTTTTTGCCCAAAACACATGGTACACTTTCAGCTTAAACAACTTATATATTTCACCACAACGTTGTTGAACCTCTATCCTTGAGGCGCACTTGGTAGTATCATACTAAAGTGTGAGAGATGGGGTACTCATTCCCTCTACCATTTTGTCTCTGGAAGACACTTCTTATATAAATTTGGAATATTGCATGGTTCTTTAGTGTGACATGGAATTACCCTAAAAGACATTGAACCTAGTAACGTGTTCCATGAAGGACAAATTATAGAACTTACTGAGGAAAACAAACAATCACCAAGATTTAAGAGTTTGTTAACACCCTCGTACATGATTATTATAAGCAAAATCGTGGCTAGAATTTGATTTTGTCAACAAAGTTGAGATGTTTAGAGTTGTTACAAAGATGAAATGATATTCATGGTTTTAATTTATAACTCAATGCTTAGGCATAAATACATCAGTGGATCTAAACAATTCTTGATTGACAAATTTCTTCATGATGCATTCCTAGCTTAACATGGCCATGGTAAATTTATTCAAAATTAAACGGGTTAGCTTAATAGAAATAAATCTATGATAGAGTGCGGTTATGTCTTGTTAATTTGTTTTATTCTCTTAGCATGTGGGTTTGCAATGTTAGCCAATTGTTTACCTAGCAGGGGCGATGGGGCTTAAGTATTTAACTTCAAGGGCGGCGTAAATTCTAGATTTTGAGAGGAAATATACATAGACCTCTTTCTCTTACCTCGTGGATACTCCCCTAATACCATTTGGTGTAAACAAAAAATCAAAGAGTCTCATGGGTTTTGTGATATCAGCTGTAGGTCAAAAGGTACCTGCATGCCTCAGGGATTTTCCTAAAAGGGCTTCAATGGTTGCTAATAGATGGATCAAGCCTTGACTAATATTATTGAACTTGCAAGGAAAAACAAAAATCGATCTAAGGCAAAGTGAAAAGGAAAAAATGCTAAGGGAGGAGACCCCATCACCCCCAAGAGATAATGGGGAGGATAATTGCAGGTGCAACTATTGGAAATCTAATCTGTTAAGGGTTAGAGAATATGAAGAGTTGTGAGGGAGTCCAAGAGATTCCTTGGGAACTTGGAACCCATGGGTCCTTTCTCATTGTATTTATAGTTACATTAGCTAATGAGAAAATATTGCGTGTTCATGCTAATCCATTATGTCTTTGTGATTGTGTATTTGGTTGTGTGTTAAGCTAATTTTCTTATTTTCCCAAGTGAGCAACCTAATAGTGGTTTCAGAGCATGCCTTGTTCTTAGGCCTGTGAGAACTCCATTTGTGCGAGAGTTGGAAGTGTTAAGAATTGTGCACTATATTTATGCACCTCATTTGGCACCAATTTCGACACTATGTGTCTTCCTACGCCTCTATGTGACTATTCACCCATACCTCTACATAATATTTGTCCACTACCAGTTTGAATTAGAACCCTATTTTTGTGACTATATTGTTTTATGCTGTGTGATATTCCAACCCTCTTGATAACTCAAAGCGAGCATAGGTTCTTGCACTCTCTAACATTCCTTTCATAATAAGTTAGATTTACTTTTGACAATATCAAAGGATGAGCTATGCATTTCCTTGTTGAATATTGTTGTTGCGTTGAAGTATTCTTATGATATATCTTCTATTGGTCCACATAAACCCTAATTTTGTGTCAATTGTTGCATTGGGGTGTTGGGGGTGTATGAATTTTTAATGCAATGGAGTAAATGAGACGTGGAGATAGTATAAATCTCTCTCTGCTAGTGCAATCATCTCTAAACAATTGGAAGCCAGTTGGTATACCTGTGTGTTGCGACTTGGAGAAGCAACCAATTGTTGTGACTACTACTATGAATGTTGACTATTGCTTCTTGGTGTCCATTTAAGTGCTACGAGGTTGAATTGTTGTGTGGGATCTCCTCTGTCCCATGATGAGTGGGATATTTTCCCTCCAAAAGGGGCATGAGGTCTCTATGCTAGTGCTTTCGTGGAAGGATAATACCCTTCCATCCCTATGTTTATGTGTGGTTGGTTTAGATATTGAGAAATTATGGATTGTGTAGAAATTGGGAGTCATAAGATGAGGATTAGTTTCAAACATCAGGTGAAGTCGTGGTCTTAATTTCTATATTTTATGTTATTATCATCTAATTGTTGTATTACTCCAGTGCGAGTGTAAGACAAGTCTATTATTAAATGTGAAGAAATTAAACTATTTGAAAGTTTTATGTCGACTTCATGCACATTGTATGAATTTTGATGATGATTCTGAACCATTAAAGTGACAAAGCATCAAAATCTTGTATATTTAGAGGTTTTCCACATAAAGCAAATAGTTTACTGGTTTTGAATTTATACATAATGTGTGAAAGTATACCCACCTATTGTGATTTGTGCAATACACAAGCTAATATGAGAAATAAGTTGAAGGTTGTTGCAAGTTGAAGACTAGTGAAGACTAGGTGCATATCACTTGTGTGACCAATGGATTACTTGTCTTTTTTACTATTGACATTCCCACAAACATTTGGTCGTTCTAAGTGGGTGTTTTCCTTCCTCTTTGTGACTGAGTGTTGGATTTAATTGTTGTCTTGGACATTGTGCAAGAGAATGTGACGGTCTTCTGTGTTATTTTATGGCTGCTTTGTAAATGGATATTTCTGGAAACAAAGAAATTGCATGGAAGTGGCTTCTTAATTACTTATTCCATCCACAAGGGAGTTTGATATTGGTCACTATGAAACACATGGTGGCTCTATAACCGAAATGAAGGAATGTTGTGTGGGAAACGAGAGTTATTTTATATGAGTTAAATCTCTATGTTTGAACAATTAAATGAAAGAGCCCTTTGTATTATTGCAAATTTTGATCTCCATGAACTGTTGAACAAGGTGATTAGTGAATGCGTTATTTATATTTGAAGGATACATGGTCAATATATATGGTCCATTCTATCAATAGTTCAAACCAACAAAAATCTCTCATTAGCAAATTATTAACACTCTATTCTTTTTCGTTGATCATACTCTCCTTGTATTAATCTAGAGAGTTGAGGAGTTTGGTGATTTTGTTTAAGAATTTGCTGTAACAAGTTGAAACTACAAAATTGTTGCAATTTCATTCTACAAGTCTCTCTCCAAAATTGTTGTATCATTGTCGCAATATTGTATGACTATTTGCAGATACTTAGACATGCTTATCGTGTAAATGTTTTCTTCTAAATATTTCTACAGCTTCATTATTGATCGTAAGGTGAGAATTCCATGTTGTAATTCGTGTCCATCTCTATAAGAGACTGCCATTGCCAGTGTCTAATAATTCCAAGCACTAAAAAACATCTAAAAAATGAAGGTACGATGAAGATGCAGTGACATGAATCGTGTAAGGTAAAGCCACCAAGCACGTAACTATTTGATTGTAATGACATGTAAATCTAGTGTCGGTAGTGGGTTTTTATGTGGATCATCTAGTTTTTGGGTTGAGTTTTGGATAACAATCTAATCCTACTTTCTATGATCTGCACTTTTCAACATTTTCATCTAGATCATGATCTAGTCAAGATATGCCCATACTGTTTATAATTGCAATCCTTGGTAAATACAAACAATGCCTACACTTAATCCTGGTCTTTTATTCAACAAATGGATAGTTTTGGGATTGTCTCCAGAAACATTATATAAAC
Source organism: Pseudotsuga menziesii (assembly GCA_001517045.1). NCBI lineage: Eukaryota > Viridiplantae > Streptophyta > Pinopsida > Pinales > Pinaceae > Pseudotsuga > Pseudotsuga menziesii. The sequence goes on along the minus strand of LPNX010728827.1, from coordinate 287,514 downwards.
TACATAAATAACAAAGAGTGTGCAGAAACAATATCTTATTGAATTAGATTGTAAATAAGGCGGCTGAGACATAGACCTACATCTCCTTTTTCCCAAACATAATTGAAATTGCAGGCATTGTGAAAAGTTACAGCTAGTTGACAACATTGAGCTTCCAAAGAAGATTTGGGATTGGTGTACCCATTTGAAGAATGAGAAAGTTGCTCCAAAACAAAATAAGATATCATCATCACTTGAAGAAATAAGGTAAAACTCAACTCAATTTTAGATTCATCTTCATAACTTGCAAACAATCAATTTTGTAAGTTTATTGTGCTCATATACTTGCAATAGTTCTTATGCAAGTGTCAATTTGAAAGAGAGTTGGATTTGGGCTGAATTGTACTTGGGTGCATTCTCGAATGAGACTGACAATCTTCATTCTTGAGAGTTTTATATTGTTGAGTCTTGTTTATAAAAGGGCAGAGTTGCAAGAAGCCCTTCACCATCTGAGTGAGTCTTCAATTTATTAATGGCTAGAATTAATAATTTGGTAGAGTTACTTAACACTCTACTTCTATCCTCTATCAACAATGATGTCATGATTAACAAGCCCACACTCACTAAAATTCAAGATTTTGTAAAAGATTCACAATATACAGTTGAGTTTTTACAACTTGAGTTACAACTTCAACATGATGAAAATCAAAATTATGAGCTTGTTCATGTTTAGAACAATCCCCTTCATGATTCCATTCAAAATCCTACACACAATGATGCCACTTTAGAAGCACATAAGCAAATCAATGGCCCCATTACAAAAGTAAAAGAAAATTAAGATGAAGTTATGCATGCAGAGGTTCTGTTGATTCCTTCCAAGCCCATCATCATACCATGGGAAGTGATCAACCATAACAAGGACATAACCGGTCTTGGATATGACAAGGAAGTGGCAATTCACATTCTCTATTTCTCCAAGATTATCCAATTTCAGAGTGATGGATTCATCCATGAGAGTTCATCTTCATCTACACCTATTCAAAGTTTGACATGCCAACACTATGATCAAGTTGGCCATATGAAAGACCAGTGTTTTGATGTCCACCCTTGTAAGCATTGTGGAAAGCACACCCATTCTTTGTATAGATGCTTCATTATGAAGAAACCTACAAGAGAGAAGATTCACCATGGGTGGGTTGCTTCTTGGCAATTGTTGTCAACAACCAAGAAGATATATATGTCATATTGAAGAGTTCGTTCACTAGTACTGACACACCTTGGAATTGAGACATTCTCTTCTCCTCACACTTTCCTAATGGGGGGTAATGATAAACAATTAGAAACAAGAAAGCGAGAACAAGAGATCCTGCACTATATCCAAAGTATTGATCCTATCAAACTCAGGTCTATAGCCAAATCCAAAGCCAAAGCCATGACTGTCCATTTGGTAGAATATTTCACCAAATTCTACTAGCCTTTTGGAATGTTCAAAGAAATTCTAAGCCTTTAAGCTAAGTTGCATAATTTGTGGTTATCCTTAAACCACCTTTATGATTCATGATCATATAGCTAGTGAGATCGAGAATTTGTGGCCAGCTTTAAACTTCCCACATAGTAGAAGGCTTCAAATTCCGCTATCCACCATTTGGTTTGTGGTCAGGAAAAACCACCACTTTAGAGAGCACTTGTACTTAGCAGGAGAAGTCAACTTCCGCTAAATTTCTTGGCATAGTCGAATTGTCAAGTTATAAATGTTCAACAATGGTAGCTATCCACTTCCATTTATTCAACTTTATTTTCTTGGACTCACATACACCCCTTCAGATTAAGGGAGAAATTATCATGAATATAATATGTTAAGGGTTAGAGAATCTGAAGAGTTGTGAGGGAGTTCAAGAGACACCTTTGGAATTTTGAACCCAAGGGTCCTTTCTCATTGCATTTATATGTACATTGGCTAGTGAGAAAATAATGTGTTCGTGCTAATCCATTATGTCTTTATCATTATGTATTTGGTTGTGTGTTAAACCAATTTATGAGCATGGAATTTTGGAGATGTGAAGATACATCATCCAATTCATTACTAACTAAGAATCACCATAAATCTACAAATGTGAAATATTCCCCTCCAAATAACTTTTCATTAGTAACATTTTTTCCATAAGTTTTCTTGACTTATTTAGTCCAACCCTAAGACTTGATTTAAATTTTATACGATGATACTCACATAAATATAAGACCCTATAACACTACTAATAGTTCCACTCTTTCTTATGTCACACTCTTGTTTAAACCTGGGGGAAGTGGGAGAGGGGGATGTTACAAGTAGGAGATAAATACCCCATCCTATTTGGCAAGTTTGTAAGGGGAACTAAGAGTATTTAGATAGAATATGGTAGATTATTTCCTTGAATCCACCCAACAAATATGAGAAACTAATGAATAGGACAGTTATACCCCTCATAGGAAAGTATTCATATACCGACAATCTAATATCAAAGATGGTAGATGATAAAGTTTGGTACCACACATGTTGCAACTAAGGGCATGACAACCTACATAAGTAAACTCCTAAATAAAGAACGACGACATGCTTTACTTGATCAAGGATCCATGACCCATGTACCCTCTATCTCAGGTGAGAAGTCCCATAAAAAAAACTCCAACTCATAGATTTGTCTATTTGTACTTTTTGGATCTATCTTATCACTTTTTTCAAGTCTTAAATGATGCATTTTTGGCCTATAACATGTATTATTTGTGAATATACCTAAAAAATAGGACATGATTATCTTAAAAATGATAAAGTTTTGTTCCAACCATATGCCTAACAAGACCAAGCGTGGGATCACTCTATACTTTGTTAATTCCTTTATCACACAGCTTTAAGACACTCCTCAATTGCATTTTCATGCCACACATTTTCAACCCCAATTTTTTTTACCTCCTTTTACAGTGCATGAGAATAATAACAATGAATAAGAATATGATGATTTGTTTCACCTCATTCCCACACAATAAACATATAATGGGGCCCTTCTTATTCCATAGTTGTAACAAATCCCAAGCCATTACCTTGATTTTCAAAGCAAACCAAAGTAGGATTCTAGTTTTTCGGAGCTCTCATATTCTATACATGTTTCCACACCATATCAACTCTAGATTTACAGATTCAAACATCACTTTACACACAATATTTGTAGTGAATTCACCTCTTGTTTTATTTTTTGCACAACCTAGCTCATCTTAGTCATCCTTCAATCTAATATGTCCTTTCTTAAGGCAAGCAATACAATTTTTTCCATTAATTTCTTTGATTACCTTCAATACCTACAGATTTAATTGTTCACCATCCTTGTGACCATATGCATGTGGAAACTTCATACTTGACTTGATTCAAAGTAAATAAGTTGATACATAAATTGGGACTTACATCCCTTGCATACCACCAATACAAATCCCTTGCAAAAATGAAATTGGGCATGTATTCTTAGCCTTGTGTGGAGATCTTTGTCTTAATAATAACTCTAACAAATTTGTTCTTAATGTGATGTAAACATAATTAGCCAAATGATAACGCAGTTACAAAATGAACATTCAATGTTTGATTTTCCAATTAGGTCTCTAACTCAATAAAGGAAACTAAATCATTTACATATACTCAAACCTACAGGAACAATGCATCTGCTCACTCAATATTTGCTTATTTTGGTTACAATTGTCTTTAATTTTTGTGGCAATGTTTGAGTTCCTTTTACTCTTGGTTGAAGACTATTATTCAACAGGCATGTTAGGATGGTTTTGTGTGTGGTATTTGTAATTCCAAGGCAATTACCAATAAGCTCTTTGTAGCTTGAATGGTTGTAGCTTATGAGTGTTATGTTGGTCCAGTTGTCCAAGAATGCCTAGAAAATAAAACACGAGTCTTTCTATTGTTAGTCAAACATCCTTTTGGAAATGTGCATGTGATAAAGATTAATATATCAATACAAAGAAGAGGAAAGAGAACGATAGGGAGAAGAAGGAAAAGGATAGGGAGAAGAAGAAGAGAGGAAGATTGAGAAGGCCCAAAATAAAACTGTAGCAACCACATGTTTTTGGGATAATCATTGTAATGCCTGGTTGAGACTTAGACTAGAAGGCTTGAAGTTTTAGTGATTAAGAATTGAAATGTATTTGAGTCCATATGATAAATGAGGAGAAGATCCATTTGAGGCCATTTATGTGTATTATATAAAATTTATGGAGATTGATAGAAGGCTAATGAGAGAAGAATTTTAATTCAAGGTCTTGTGTTTGGATGGCTACTTAAATTCCTATGTGTTCATGAGATTGAATGGTGGTGCCTTTGAGCAGTGGTTTAAAAAAGAAAAAAATATGGGACTTGTTGTGTTGCTTGTTGTGTACATTTTCATTTTTATTGTGGCCCTATAAATTTTAGAGCCTACCGTGCTCTCATGTATTGTTAATCTGTGGGTTGAATTGTTGGTTGCAGGTGAAGCCAATTTGAGGATGTGTGTCTTTTGAATATTTACAGATGGGGATTGAGGTCTCCTCTGCCATCATTGTGTTCCTTTTCTAAAATCTCCGTTAGATATCCCTCCATATTGTAAATTATCCTTTACATGCCATACCTCTGTAGTGAAATGTCTTGATCATTCTTTAACCATGTGTCCATACAAGTGACTTTGGACATAGTGAAATGAGATTTTGTTATATTCAAAAAGTTGAGGAACACTCTTGTCTCCCATCACAATCTCCAAATAATTTTCCAAACCATTGACAATATAAACCTCACAAAACTTGAGCAACCATCGAACAAGAGTTAGTCCAAAAGGAGTAATCCACCTCCAAAACTCTTCATAAAGAATCCCCTAAAGCAGTGATAACCTTCTCCAACCAAAATTCAATAGATAGTGTTGACAATTTGATGCAGCTTGGGCTTTTCTAGTCTATCCAACCAAGATTCCTTTTAGATCCATTGCTCTATGTGTGGGTTGTTGAAGCCCTTGGCCATCTTCTTTGTTTCAAAGTCGATCTAGAGCTAATTCATAAGATCCCTCTCCCAAATCCCAACATTAGGTAGTTGGTCAATCCCCATTTTATCAACGACTCTTCCTTGATAATAATTGAAGAGCAAACCTCCTAGAGTTAAAAATTGGGTTATTTGGACACCTTTTGTATAACGTGGAGGTTGAGCATTCAATGGCCAAAATCTGATGCTATTGATAGATCCAATGTTCTTTGTTAGCTTTGTTGGCCTCCCAAAACTGGTTGTGGATTCAATAGAATCAGGTCTTAAGATTCGTGAGCATTAGTTTTGCCTTGCTAGGTTTTCCTTGAGATCTTTGGGAGCTTGTAGTCTAAAGAGTGGGGAAAATAGACAATGGATCACCAAACCTTTAGCCTAAGTGACAAAATTTTAGATTTGCACTCAAATCATCTTTATGAGTCGTGTATTACTCCTTTTGTTGGGTTTCTTCCAAACTAGCCTACTGATTCCTAGATAAAGACCTTAGAAAGTTTATATGGGCCAAGCTTAATACATGGAAAGGGTTTCATCATTTGAACTAAGCATTGTGCTATACCCCAAGGAAGTTTGGGGACCTAGGCATTATTTGCAGTAAGGTCCAAGCCCAAGAATTATGTACAAAATGGGTCACTCGAGCTAAACAAGGAAATGAAGCCTAGAAGGTTGTCTTAAGGCACTGGATCTAGCAAGGGTTATTGATTCACAAGGAATATATATTCACTCTATTTTATTAAAGAGGTAGTAATTTGTAAAACGAACCACGCTTTTTTTTTCTTTTTCCTTGGAAAAAAAGCATAATTTTATTTCATCCGAAGAGAGACAAAATTACATTTTGTAGATATACATTTCTGCATATATGAAAAAAGAAAATCACCATAGTATGAGCTGATAAATGCAGAACCATAACATACATCATCGAAAAGACAACAAAACTGTCAGCAAACCAAGGTCACCATAGCCCTGTTAGAATATAAAAAACTGTCCACATGAACACTCTCCAATGTTCCGATGCCAATATATCTTCAAACACATAATTCGGTCCAAAATAACAGACCACAAAAAACTGTATTTGCATAAGAAAAATAGTTCACTGCAAAATGTAGAAGTTCGCTGCAACAAAGAAAACCGACCAATGTGCTAGTAATATGTCGAGTATAAACTGATGCATAACAATACAATACGCTCGAAAAAAGAAAGTTTTTTGAACTAGTGAAAATTATAATGGAGCCGCCACCTCTATAAAAGGCCGATGAAAATATTCATATACATAATTTTCTATATGTTTCTTAATCTTCCACAAGCCCATAGTCAACTGGAGCCCCTCCTTCGAGGCTGTGTCTGCTTGGCAGTTGTTTTCCCTGTAAACATGTTCGCATGAAATCAATTCAAAAGAATTCATGACTGCCTAGATAGAAAGTAAAATTTTTTCAAGACGTAAATCTCTGCAAATTTGAATCCTCTTAGTCCAGTTTATCACATTCAACGAGTCACCATAAACCTTTAAAGTTTTGTACCCCTTCTCTGCTGCAAAAATGAGAAGTAATTTTAATATTAAGAGCTCTGCATAATTATTGCTATCCTCACCCAGACCTGCTATCAACTCGAATGAGTGATTTTCAGCCATAAATAGGATCGCTCCCCCCCTACATAGATTATTCTATGATGCTCCATCAAAAAAACCCCAAGGAGTGGTCCTATCAATGTTGAGTGTCAAGACCTACCTCTGCTTTGCAACCCTGATATGTGGAGGGAAAGCTTGAGCAATCCCCACAAGCCAAACTTGCAGTAATGGCCGATGTCCATAATTTATCATTGAAAACATTGTTGTTCCTGGCCAGCCAAATGCCCAAAGTCACCAACAAAGGAAGGGCTGTCATAACTTCCATGTTTTCAGACCTTCTCCAGCTTTCCCAAGCTAAAAGAATCGAAGCCCCTTCCCACTTACTCTCCTGTCCCAAACCTAAAATCTTCTAACATTCTTTCCACACCTCCAAACAATATGGGCATTTTAAGAAAAGATGAACCACAGATTCCCCGTTTGCCCCGCACAGTGCACACCACCCAGGTCCATAAAAACCTCTCTTTTGTAGATTATCCCAAATAGGGACCTTATTTTCTAACACACACCACCAAAAGAGTTTGGTTTTGGGAGGGTTGTGAATCTTCCACATCTTCTTCTACCACCACGCAATCCCTTGTTCAAAACCAATAGTACTAAGTTTTAAGTATCCCTCCTTTGGAGTATATTTCCTACCTACGGCTGAGTCCCAAATGAGCTCGTCCTCTCTGTCCTGCAACTGTACCTGTGAAAGGTTCAGTAAACCAAATTAATGATTCAACTCTTCTTCCTCCAGTTTTGATAGCTCAAATGAGTTTTCTAGTCGCCATGACTGAAACCATCTATTTTCCTGTACCGGAGCAGTAAGTTGGGAGAGGTAATAGATTTCTTCTTGTCTTAAATCTTCCACCAGATTTACTGAGAGTTTATGATGTTGATTACAACCAACCCATGGGTCCTCCCACACCCTCATCTTCCTCCCATTTCCAATATTCCATGCCAGACTGTATTCAATAACATCAAAGGTTTTACAACTGCCTTCCATATGACCAAGCCACCCTGATGAATTTTATTGTTTTTTCTAATCCAATCCTCCACAGAGTTTGTAGCAATGTACTTTTCCACCACCACTCTAGTCCACAAATTTTTCGCATGTACCTAACGCCACCCACCCTTAGCAGTTAGGGCTTTGCCAAAAAGGAAAATATTTTTAAGACCCCATCCCCCCATTGTTTTGGGCACCGCAATCTTCTCCCATCTAACCCAAGGGGTCACCTGAACCTCCTTATTTCCACTACAAAGGAAACGAAAACAGATCCTACGGGCCTCCTCCAGAATGCCCTTAGGAATCCAAGAGAGTGACATCCAATAAATGGGAATTGCTTCCAGAACATCTTTTACCAGAACCAATTGGCCAACTCTGGAGAGCCATTTATGACTTCAGGACTTTAGTCGCTTCTCCAGTTTTTCTAACAACCATTTCCAATCCTTCTTCAAGTAGTCATTTGGTTTTAAGAAAAAACCAAGGTATTTGAGTCCTCCATCCAAATCCTCCTGTTGAAAAGGAAAAGTGGTTGAGACGTGTCTTGATTCCTCAACACCAAGCTTATGTGTGGACAAGGTGGATTTGTCCGCATTTATTTCCATACCAGTTGCGGTTGCAAAAAGGACCAAAATATCCAAAATAGTATCCACATCCCGAACTGTTCCAAAGCAGAAAATTAGAACATCATCCACGAATAATTAATGAGTTATCTGCAAGTGTTGAGAAATCTGAATCCTGTTCAAATTTCCAACCCTACGAGCCTCCCTTAAGAATCTACTCTGTCCTTCAGCCACCAAGAGGAAAAGTAATGGTGATAAGGGACAACCCTGGCGAAGGCCTCGCTCCGCATGAAAAAAGGGGGAGGCAGCACCATTAATGAGAACTGAAAAAGAGATAGTTGTGATACAACTCATGATCCACATGATAAAAGCAATACCAAACCCAAGGTGAATTAGTAGCATACGAATGTATAACTAACTTACCTTGTCATAGGCTTTTGAAATATCGATCTTGAGAATGGCCCCCTTTATGTTTTTGGTTTTCATGCTATGCAGACCTTCCTGTGCAACCCCAATGACCTCATGAATCTGTCTTCCCTCCAGAAAACCAAATTGTTCGGCCTATATATGTTCTGACAAGATACCCTTCAATTTATGAGCAATGACTTTCGAGACCACTTTGTAGAGAGAATTGCAAAGTGAGATGGGCTTGAAATCATTCAATGACAGAGGATTATCAACCTTTGGGATCAGGGCTAAGAAAGTCGAGTTAAAACTGGCTGGGATCCTGCCAGTAAGACGAGTATCCTCTACTACCTTTAGTATATCACCCCCTAGAAGGTCAAATAGATCAATGAAAAATTCAATGGTCCACCCATCTGGACCTGGACTTTTGTCCTTCTAAAAACTGTGTAAAGCCACCTTGAGTTCTTCTTCAGTTACTTCTTCCATCAAAGCTAAATTTTCCTCCTCCTCCACAAAACGGGGGAATAATTGGGCAATACGCATGATCTCTGCAATAGACGCCCTATCAGGGGCTGAACCACACTCTTTCATATATGTTAGAGCTCCATTAATTAAAAAAGTTTGACAAAAGTTCATATCTAATTACCATATTTATGGATATACGCATAATCCAAATTCTTCTTATAAAATCCCCTTTCTTAATCATTTTAATGCCAAGATATATGATATTTTTATTGTAAGCCTTTTGAAGGCTTAGAAAGCCATGAAACCCTCCTCTCTTCAAAGAGACTTGATTTTATTTTATTTTAACTTATCTTTTAATAATCATTTCCCTCTTCTTCCTTTCTGAAAAGAGAAAAATTGTTATCCACATCTTTGGTTCTCTACCTATAATTTTAAAGAAGAAAAGTTGTTATCCAAATCTTTTTGGTTCTCTACCTATTTAGCCAACCATACTCCGATAAATGGCATTTTCAAGACATTCCTACGATAAATGACATTTTCAACACATGGGATTTTCAAGTCTTAGTTCCGTCATACCAGGTCCCGACAGAAATTATATCTCCGAAGAAAAAGAAATTATTTTTAAGACAAATCAAACCGTTGGAGAAGTTTCATTTCACTGTCGTTTTTCGCGGTGCGGAGACATACAAAGGTTTTCACTGGAGAAATCTGTCTGTCTCATTCTGTGTCAGAGCAATTAGCGATTTCAGTACAGAGAATGTCTTCAAGATTATGGGCACGGCATTATTGAAATGGTAAAAAATTGTAAAAAAAAAAGGTTTGTTCTCTGCCTTTCATTTCCACTCATCCGGAGAAACCCTAAAGAAGCTGTACACCGAAGGCTGTTTCCAAATCTTGGTAAGTTACATTCATGACCTCCTTGAAATCGAAAATCTGAGGTTTTCTCTTACAGAGTATACGATTTTCTTTTTCAAATTTTTTTTTTTTAATAAATTTATTGGCAAAATGAAATGATTGATTTAGGGTGTTTGCCGCATTCTGTTTTTGTTGCAGAAATTATGGCTTCTGTGGACCAGAGTCCCTTGGAACATAACCCAGCTGATTCGCTCTAATACTCCGGAATCAAACTCGCTGGTTTGCAGTGAGTATGACCCACGAGTACTTGCCGAGCTTTTCACAGGTCAGTTACACGAGTACTTGCCGAGCTTTTCACAGGTCAGTGAGTTTAACTTGTGATCCCCGCTTTATAAATCTGTATAACCCAAACAGAAAAAATAATTGCCACGTCCTGGTCTAAACCTTATTCTCGAGTCTCCCCGAGCTTTTGGTTGAGCCAAATTTGCAACGATTTACCAGACTATTCATCTTCTAACTTTTGTATTCTACTCCATTTCACAGTCATGAGTCCTATTAATTTCTCGCGCAAAATGTTAAAAATGCATTAAAAAAAAATGCATTAAAAAAAAGAGTGGCCAGCAATAAAAGTGTCAATAGAGAGCCCCACCTTTTGTTGTCGTTTTCATTGGCCTGGTCAGGTCTTTATGACCCACATAGAGCATTACTGCAGTTCCATTGCCTGATTTTTTTGGTATTTGAGTTTTTTTTATCACATAACTGTTGTCCTCTAACAAGGTGACAGTCATTTTGCAGATGTTTTGGGAACTATTTTTTTGATTGCAAAATGATTAATTATATTTCTGAATTTTCTCTTTTTGTTCTTCATGTCTTTGTGTTAGGTTATTTTTTAGTAAATTTTACATTGCAGGTCAAGATGTATTGTGACTGTGATTTCAGCTTGGCATGTTTGGTACGTTGAGGGTTTCTTGTAGTCATGGAATTAAACTGAGCTTGAGTTGGAAAGCACACTAGTTGCAGCTAATAGCTTGATTTTTTTCCAAACATGGAAAAACCTAATATATCAGGCTCTTCTGATACAATTAGTAGAAATTATGCGTCAGGGGATGTCCAGATTTTTTCTTTTGAATTGAGAGAAACCGTTGAAACAGCTATTGTGGGTCCTTTAGATTCTCCTGAGGTGACATACCGAAGGATACAGAGATTTACCTTGATTCCAAAGAAATCATTGGAAAAGCTCTTGTGGGGGTTTCATATAGATACTGATCTCTCTTTTTTGTTCCATGAAAAAAGCTTTATATCTGATATTTTATAGGACAATTCAGAATGTACCTCATCTTGTCTTGTCGACACATTCAAAGCCAGGTCTTCGCTTCCTTTTTGCAAAAAATCCCCAGTAGGGTTTACTATACTGCATATAATGGACATCCAATGGCTAGCCTTCCTCAATCTGTGCTTTATAGCATCAAAAATCATTCAGAACTATCCTATTTAGGATGAAATTCATACTCATATAACGTTGACATCCAGTTAAACTAGATAAAACTGCTAACAGAGTTTTACATGCTGATTTTCAATATAAAGATTGAACAGATTCTGGAACAGAGACTCTTCCTTAAATTCCTGTTCAGACAATAAACCTTCCTGTACAGAAAAAGCTTCTTTAGATAATTTATCTGCTTGCCCACTGAAATTTCTGTATATATGGGAAAAGGAAATTTTAGAAAACTTCACTTTTACCTCTGAATTTTTGTTCATTATTGGCAAAAGGACCTAGGTTTTTAATGTGCCATCTACCATTTGCCCGGTCCCGGACCAGTATTGAGTCTCCCATGACCTGAGGCTTTCTATTTTTCTCTCCACTACAATTTTCATAAGAAACCACAGAGCGTAAAACTCAGCTCTATTAACTGTGTCTGAACCTGCTGCAAACTTGAAAGAAATAATTGATTTTCATATATAAATAAAATGCCTTAAGCTCCACAAATACCTAGCCTCTAGGGTTCCTTGACCAACCTACCAGGCCTTGTTTTATTGATTTCTGGAGTGTTCAGGATTCTTTGAGGTTTAGGATTTTCAGGTTTCCATGAACCTTCATAAGCACATCTTATATGGTGCCACATGTGCTTAAGTGAAATCTCACTTCCTTGGAATATCATACTATTTCCGGTGATCCAACCCCCATATTAGTCATTAGAAAGTTTGGCAAAGACTCATCAGTTGCCACTGTCTTATCCTTGTACCAGTTCTCAAACCGCTCTTAAAGAGATTCCCCTTTCATCCGTCCTATTTGACAAATTTAATGCTTCTCTGGAGGCTTTCTATTCTTCTCTCGACTGCAATTTTCATAAGCAACCATAGAGCGTAAAACTCAGCTCTATTATCTGTGCCTGAACCTGCTGCAAATTTGAAAGAATAAATGATTTTCCCATTTGAATAAAATGCCTCAAGCTTGTTGAGTTATTGGGTAACTCAGGATGTGCTCCATGTGGACTGCCTAGCATGGAGGCACTTTTATCAGTATAGGCAGGTCTGGTCAGGTCTGTATGACCCACATCGAGCAATACTGCAGTTCCATTTTTTGGTATTTGAGTTTTTTTTATCACATAACTATTGCCCTCTAACAAGGTGACAGTCTTTTTGCAGATGTTTTTAGGTTTGTGAGTAAACTAGAACTATTTTTTTGATTTCAAAAGGATTAATTATATTTCTGAATTTTCTTTTTTTGTTCATCATGTCTTTCTGTTAGGTTATTTTTTAATAAATTTTACATTGCAGGTCAAGATGTATTGTGACTGTGATTTCAGCTTGGCATGTTTGGTACGTTGAGGGTTCCTTGTAGTTATGGAATTAAGCTGAGTTTGAGTTGGAAAGCACATTAGTTGCAGCTAATAGCTCGAGTTTTTTCAAACATGGAAAAACCTAATATACCAGGCTCTTCTGATACAATTAGTAGAAATTATGCGTCAGGGGATGCCCAGATTTTTTCTTTTGAATTGAGAGAAACCGTTGGAACAGCTATTGTGGGTCCTTTAGGTTCTCCTGAGGTGACATACCTAAGGATACAGAGATTTACCTTGATTCCAAAGAAATCATTGGAAAAGCTCTTGTGGGGGTTTCATATAGACACTGATCTCTCTATTTTGTTCCATGAAAAAAGCTTTATATCTGATATTTCATAGCACAATTCCGAATGTACCTCATCTTGTCTTGCTGACACATTCAAAGCCAGGTCTTTGCTTCCTTTTTACAAAAAATCCCCAGTAGGGTTTACTATACTGCATATAATGGACATCCAATGTCTAGCCTTCCTCAATCTGTTCTTTATAGCATCAAAAATCATTCAGAACTATCTTATTTTGGATGAAATTCATACTCATAAAACGTTGACATCCAGTTGAACTAGATAAAACTGCTAACAAAGTTTTACATGCTCACATTCAATATAAAGATTGAACAGATTCTGGAACAGAGACTCTTCCTTAAATTTCTGTTCAGACAATAGACCTTCCTGCACAGAAAAAGCTTCTTTAGATAATTTATCTGCCTGCCCACTGAAATTTCTGTATATACGGGAAAGGGAAATTTCAGAAAACTTCACTTTTACCTCTGAATTTATGTTCATGATTGGCCAAAGGACCCAGGTTTTTAACGTGCCATCTACCATTTGCCCAGTTCAGGACCAGTATCGAGTCTCCCATAACCTAGAGGCTTTCTATTTTTCTTTCCCCTACAATTTTCATAAGAAACCACAGAGCGTAAAACTCAGCTCTATTACCTGTGTCTGAACCTGCTGCAAATTTGAAACCTGCTGCAAATTTGAAAGAAATAAATGATTTTATATATAAGTAAAATGCCTTAAGCTCCACAAATGCCTAGGGTTCCTTGACCAGGCCTTGTTTTATTGATTTCTGGAGTGTTCAGGATTCTTTGAGGTTTAGGATTTTCATGTTTGCATGAACCTTCATAGGCACATCTTATATGGTGGCACATGTGCTTCAGTGAAATCTCACTTCCTTGGAATATCATACTATTTCTGGTGAGCCAACCCCCATATTAGTCATTGGAAAGTTTGGCAAAGACTATAAGTTGCCACTGTCTTATCCTTGTACCAGTTTACAAACTGCTCTTAAAGAGATTCCCCTTTCATTCTTCCTATTTGACAATTTTAATGCTTCTCTGGAGGCTTTCTATTATTCTCTCGACTGCAATTTTCATAAGCAACCATACAGCGTAAAACTCAGCTCTATTATCTGTGCCTGAACCTGCAGCAATTTTGAAAGAATAAATGATTTTCCCTTTTGAATAAAATGCTTCAAGCTTGGTGAGTTATTGGGTAACTCAGGATGTCCTCCATGTGGATTGCCTAGCATGGAAGCACTTTTATCAGTATAGGCAGGTGAGTAGATTGTGAGTTACACTCAGCTGGGTGGCATGGATCCAGTAGCAGAGACATGCAATGAGTTTAAGGCACTTTTGCACTCGACATGCAAAAAGTATGATTTTGGCACAAAAAGTGAAATTAGGGTTTTGGAACCCTAATTAGGGTTTGGCGACCTAATTTCTCAGTGACATAAAAAAGCAGTCAGGGTGCAAAAGTCATTCATCTTTTATGAGTATCAGGAGATCAGAGCAGCTGTGAGTAGTAGTTGACCAAAGGAGGACGAACCATTTGAGATAGCTGGGGGCGCATTCTTGAGGGTAGTGAGAGAACAGATCTTCAGAGACCGAAGAGTTATTTCATTCGTACAGTGATAGAGTTGATTCATTGAGACTCTTCAGAGACTGAAGAGAGCAACAACAACACCAATAGTGTGAGCATCTAAGAGGGTGATGTGAGTAGCCGTATGTCATGTGTGTGTGACGTGAGGCTTTTGTTGGCACATGTAGGCCCAGAGAGCTGAGGGTTCCTCATCTGTGACTGAGGAGAGGCAATCAGAGTTCGATCCGAGTCAGATGGAGTGCATAACAATTGGGACGTGTTCTTGAGGAAGAGAGACGCAACTGTACTTTTGGGCGTCGTTTTAGATATTGAGGCCACAAATATTCTTACGGTGCAGAGCAGAGCAGATCAGGAGGGATAAGGAAGCATCTGAGTTTAAGGAGTGAATCTGAAATATATATCTATTATGCAGATTGCCAACCCACCATAAAGGTATGGAAAGATCATTGTTATGGCATGTAAATCATTCTGGACAGAGGATTGTGCTTATTTTGTAGTTGAAACAAGGGGGCAATGTAAATTTTTGAAGTTGTTGAATGTGGATGTTTTAAAGAGGTTTGCATAACATTATTTCCAAAAGTATCTAGGTTTAATTGTGTTTTCGAAGGTAGCCAAACATTCAGTCCTGGAAGAGTGAGTTCAAGCAAGGGTTGAGAGTGGCTCTTCCAGTAGATAAGGGTTGCGTACAACAACCTATTATTGCATCCAACATTGACAATTTTTCAGATCAAAGCATATGTATACTTAGGATTTAGGGCCTATAGAAGATGACAGACCATCTTACTAGTCAAGTGAAGGAAAGAGAAGTGCCGATGCTTTAGAGACACTGGCTTACAAGTTGAGTTCAAGGTTGTACATGAAGTCGAGATATACCCATTCCAAGCCTACTTCCCATTGAGCCTTCTATAGATTTGTCAAATGCAGTTTGTTTCAAGTTTGGTCCTTCTAGGTCATCAATTGAGCTTACCTATCAAATGATTAATAGGCTTTTTCCAAGTGATCAATCTACAAATGAAGATTATGTTTGGGCATATGTATTACCTAAGTTCCTGACACAGAAGGAGGATAGATTACAAACATTGAAACTTCCAAGGCTAGTTTTGTGCATTTGGGGAATATTGTAGATTAAACTTCTCGGTAGATTTTGGAAGCAGTGCCATGGATGGTGTAAGAATTTGGCAAAGTTTTTGAGAAGCACAAAGTTAAGGGCGTGAAGAATCATTGTTGCTGGAAGTTGGCTATAGATATGGACCTAAGAGTTGAAGCTAGCCTTATACATACTAGCGCTCTTCTTGTTGCCAAAGAATTTTTATATCTACAAGTCTTCTTTGTAGTTTCTCTAACATATTTCCATTTATTTTGGCTCCAAGTTAGTCATTTTAAGGAAGTTCTTTTCTTCACCTCTCTCTAAGACGACTGATAATCATTGTGCTTCTGAAAACAACACGTACAATATTCACAACTCAACAGTTGTAACCATCAGTAAGGGGAAGATTATTGAGTTGGATAGTGGGTTAGCTAGACATTGTAGCACCATTTTAAGCCAACAAAGAATCACTTTTAGGAGCGAAGAGGGTAGCTTGTATTCTTTCTTAGTTCATTACTAGCTTTTGATGCACTCAAATCTGACACCTATATTTGACAGTGAATGTACAACAAATCTAGTTAAGCCCTATATAAGGAATGCCCTACTCAAAATAATAACGAATAACATACATAGATTTTAAGAATGAGTCAAACATTCAATATTTGAAGAGCGCTTCAATAATACTTGTTTGAGAATAGCATCGGGAAGAGCATTTCCCTATTAAGTGTCATTCAAAGCATATTTGCGAACCACGTCACCCCTTTATTGAGAAGGGTCCCACCTTGAAGAGATGGAAACCTATCTTAATGAGTGATAGGATGAAGTAATCGACCCTTGCTTAGATATGCATGAGATCGAATTTGTGGGAGGTTGTTGTGACAACTCTTTGAACCACTTTTTGCATATAGTTCTATGCAGATCTCCCTAAATTGCACTGAAGAAGGTATGGAAATAGATACCGATACAGGGGGGTGGATATGACATTTTCAAAAAAGCAAGATATGGCAAAGTCGGGATATATATATATATATATAAAATTGTCATCATAGTCATTATAGTATTATCATTGTACATCATCATCATCACTTGACACTACTATCTAATAACATGAATCATACATGTAACATGATACTATGCAAACCATTGTTGCTCAACTCAGACTCAATGTTCATTGTTCACAAGTTAAACTTAAAACATCATTACAAAATAAATTCATAGAATTACATATCATAAAAAAATTCTTCGTCCATGTAACAAAGCTCAAAATCATCATGTTCATCCTCTTCAAAACTATGAACAATGCATTGTTGTCATGTCCACTTGAAGATGCAATTGTTGGTGCCTTCTCGTCAAACAAATTAAGTTGAGACATGGCACTCAATGCCATATCCAAGTCAACCAACTTTGGTTATAGATCCCATAGTTTAGCGGACCTTGTTTTGTATTCATCTTTCTAGTGTGATTAGAAGGCCAAGTTTGGAGTGAACACACACAAGTTCCTCAACTTTCTTGGAGCTTTAACTTCAGAACACATCTTCTTCACCCATCACAAGATAAAATTATGTCATTGAGAAAGAGAAGATGAGACAAAAATAGAGATTTCCTAACTTATTTTAAAGGTTTCGGTCTTTCTTCCCTCTAGGAGTGTCTTACTCAATTCCTTTGTAATAACTAGGAACAAGAGTGGGGATAAAGGTCACCCATACTTGTGATCCCTATGTGGTCTTAAAAATTCAATATTTGAACCATTGATAATAACGACGAATGATATTGATTGTAAAATTTTGTATTCTTCTCACCTTTCGAAAGCCATAAAGCTGTACTTTGAATTCTCCATGTTTTCTCCACGTTAGCTAGGAATTTTCTTTTTCGTTGTTTGAAACCCTCACTTGGAATTTAAAGGCTTTATCAAATTATCTTGCAGTCTCGTTATTTAGAGCCTCTATCTGGTTTTTAATGAGATAAGATTCTAATAATCCTTAACCCTCTCTTGGTGTGCCCATTCTACAATTGCTTGTTTTATCCTTTACAAATTTGATTCAAATTGGATATTGGTAGATTCCCTAGGCGAGCCATTAAAAGGAGCCCACTTTACCTAATTATTGGAATACAATTCTCCTCCAACAGGGCTAGATTGAGTTTGGAAGGGCTAGGGTGTTTTCTTCCTTTTTTTGATAACTCTAGAAAAACCAACAAATGATCAAAATCTTCCCCTAGTGCTTAAACTTGATATGATTAGTCATAATAGGTTCAAAAAGTAAAATGTTGTCAATTCTCTTAGCAATTCTATCAACACACACACATCAAATTTTTTTATAAAAAAAGTTTGATAGATTCCACATGTAATAGGTACCCACATTTTACAAAAATTTAAAGAAAGAGTTTTATAAAGTATCTTGAGTTTTGGGTCCCTAGATCGTAGCTCTACTCATGGTGAAATTTAGATTCTCTCCCAATATAATATTCCTTTGCCTCATCAAATCCATTGTAAAGATTTTGTCCCAATATCCCACTATGTTTGCATAAGGCCCATAAATATTTAGAATTGCAAATTGCTCTCCTAGTTCTTAAGAAGATAATTCAACACCTATAATTGATGTAAAATACATGGAATTATAACATTTTAAAATTTTGTAATTAGACCCTCTGATTGACACACAAAGTCAATTGAAGTAAATTTCGAATATTACCTAAAAGTTTTTCCATCCCTAAAAGATCATGGCCCAACTAAAAGCATTTCCACAAATAACACACTCCACATACCAGACCCAAAACAATCGCAATGGACACTAGGAGGGTACGATCCATTGAACATACCTCAAAATACTCATAGCTACTCAAAGAAGTGGTAGTCCCCACAACTTTGGTCACACAATCATGGCAGCCCCCCTAGAACGGTCATAGAACAACACTAGCAACTCACAAGGGTCATGAGCCAGTCATAGACAACATCAAGAAGAAAGCGACAACCCTAGTAGGTTGAGGGAGAGGTGGCGATAGCTCAAAACCAACATCAAAACCCTAGATTTTAAGTCAAAGAGCACCATCAAGCCCTTAGACAACCATTTAATCACATCTCCAACTTTCTCTTATCAAGAGACATACAAAAAATGAAGTTTTGGACATTAATTTATAAACTTGAAAGGTCTTCTAGAAGGTTCATCTATCTAACCCTACCTTTTTTAGGAGAGTTACCAAAAATAAACATAAAATAATATTTTGTTGACTTAGGGTAGGGTACCAATGGTCAAGTGGTCATACAAGATAAAAACAGTAGAGTTAAGTCATTATAGCAAAAGGGCCAAGTTACCACAATCAAGATGGGTGCAAGGACCAATAAGGAAAACAAAAGACCACAAGTCATTCAATAGGGGTCACAACAAAATGGGAATACAACCACTTCACCCACAAGACCAAGTGGTACCGACAAGGTGGGGAAACAACCCTTTTACTCACAAGAACAAGGTGTACCAAACTTTTATCATCTCTCTCAATGTATATTGTCCACATGTGTTCCATACAATTACTGTGAGTTTTATCATCACCATATAAGGAAGGTCCAAACTGGATGATGTGATCCTCTAGTCCTCTATACTGCTCCTAAAGGTCAACTGCTAGTGACATCACCATATAAGGAAGGTCCAAACTGGATGATGTGATCCTCTAGTCCTCTATACTGCTCCTAAAGGTCAACTACTAGTGACATCGTCAAGGGGCCGCTAGTCCCTTGAGATACAACATAGCAATAACCATCTAGGAGAAGAGGACATTAAACATCACCATCTTGGTCAATTGACCAAGATCCACCTAGTTAATTGACCATGTATGTACTTGCAAGAATTGCTTGGTCCTAGAGCAAGAATTTGCTTGGTCCCAGACCATGATACCCTAGAGACATATAGGGGCCCTAGCCACATGCTAGGGACTTTGCCATGGCATCAACCCGCTTGGCTCTAGACCAAGAACCCCAGGAGACTGCTGGGGGCCTTAGGGTATCTTCTAGGGACTTACTCTTCTTGGTTAATCGACTAGGAACCCCAATTAACTGATTATGGTGCCATCCTCCCTGAGAATGGGTCTCGCAACTGCACTATCTTTAACACTTCCTCTCAGTAAAAGAGGCATTCTCAGAAGTACTCAGACTTTGACAGAGGCTTAGTCAACATATTGGTAAGCTATCTACGTGACAGAGCATACTGCACCTATATCCCTGACATAGTGATACTTCCTCTTGATGTGTTTCGACCTGTCATAGAGCACATAATTTTTTGAGAGCTCCAAACAACTCTAATTGTCAGTAAGAAGCTTGATCTTTATAGATCCACTTGGAAGTTATTACTAATTTCCTTGATGACTGAGAACCACTTTCCACACGTCATCTATCATCTTTATATCTTTCAAACCCGATGTTTGGCGTCCTCCTCATAACTGGAGGGTTTTGAAACAGTGACATGGCTCATCTGAGATACCAAACCAAAGCAATCATGAAACCTCTCAATAGGCTTCTCAAAGAGATCAACTGAAGACTTCTTGACCTCCTCCCTCTGCTCATTTGAGAGAGATGACTCATGGACTGGGCTTACTTCCATGTCTATATCATTGGGAGGCTCTCTGAATAACTTTCTTAAAAGAGGTCACATCTTTACTTTGAAATCCCATCTTGTTGGGTATTGAGGAGCACATTTGGCTCCCTCTTGATCTCACAACTTACCAGTTGTTTTACTCTAGTAAGGAACAAGCCATAAATAACAAATGCCTGGTAGTTTTCTCTTTTGCTGACACAATGCTAACACCCGGGAGGATGAACATCTAGCATAATTGATTCTGCATTTTGTGGAGACTCTAACTCCCTCTGTACCTGAGCACCCAAGTCCCTTTGGAACTGTGCATTTAACTCTGAGCATAGACAAGATCACTTGTCATCAGAGCAAGTTACATCCTCCTCCTCTTGTGCATCTTTCCTACAGGTTAAATCTAGTTTGATGGTTAGTAATAACCAATACCAATTTTACACAATGACATAGTCTTATCATTAGTCTTATGATTCATTCAAAAACTAGGCAACTATGTAGATGCCATCGAGAGCATATCATCATGTAATGACAATACAAAGAATCAAAACAAGTTGGGATATAAAGCCCTCCCTCTTTATATATCCTCTTATGTAGAAATCACAGTGTGCATCTTGATCTTGACATCATATTGAACATATACTTCTAAAGTGTGCAATGGCATCATATCATCCTCATGTAATATCATACATACATTAGCACAATCTAGGTTAGATCATAACCCTAGATATGAAGTCATGATAAGTTCATACATGCACTTGCAAACTCATATTACATTGATCAATCATCATAAAATAAAATGATCAAACTAGAAAGTGTTATGATCATGAAAGCCCATGATTTCTACAAATCAAGTCATGATCTAAGTACATAAAGAGTTAGTTTGTCTCCTACCTCAGAAATACATACCTGCGGTAAATGTTCTAGGAATGCTAGTCATATTTGACATACCTCTTTAAGGGGACATGGCCACAACTTACCGTCATCTCTTGATGTCAAATGGACTAGTGGCACCATAGCCAACTAATGTTGTAAGAGGCCATCCAACTTTGAGTCCTCTTGTGGTCAAAAGTTCAAACCCTTCTTGCCAGCTTGATGAAGTTTTGGCAAGAACCTTTTGAGATCAAGTTAGTATTCACAACCTTGCCTTAGGATCTATGTAGACTCTAATAGGCTGCAATATCAGAGTTAGCTACAAACCCTAAGCTCTGATACCATGTTAAAGTTTTAGGATTTTTCAAAAAAAATAATTAATTTGTGCAACAATTCACACGAAGTACTCAAAAGCATGAAGTAAAAGTACAACAGTGACAATGCAAGATAAATTTAAAAAATAGTGTTCATCTCTTTCAACTTTAACACTCCCAAAGGTCCCTGTGTTAAATTTGAAGCATACAAGAACTATAAACAATAACATCAACAATAAAATAAGTTAAAGATCAAGTTAAAAAAAACTCACAAATTGCACTTGTTTAGACCTTCCTTATACTTAGATATCTTTTCAGATCAAACCTTGTCTTTTGAAGACAAGTCGCTAAGGAATAGTGGACATACCTAATAGAGAGACAGAATGCAAACCTTGAAATGTTAACCAAAACAATCCAAGAATTGAGGAAGAACTTTCAAACCCTTGCTGCAATAAAGGACAGTCATAAATGAAACACACAACAACACCTTTCAAATGAGCAGGGGCAGGCTCAATACATACACTAGATGTAAATTTTCCTTTAAAGCTCAACTAGGGCTAAACAATATATTTAATTTATTATTGGAAAACCACACATGGACTTCTTTAGTAGTATGCATCGGAATATAAAATATTGAGAAATATACACAACATCACATCAGACATGGACACAAATATTTGGGTATGGAAATCCTCGAAAAAAACCAAGATGAGAAAACTGGTGCAACAGTCAGATATAGAATTTGTGTTATCAAGATATGGAACTTTACATACAAGAACTATAAACAATAACATCAACAATAAAATAAGTTAAAGATCAAGTTAAACAAAACTCACAAATTGCACTTGTTTAGACCTTCCTTATACTTAGATATCTTTTCAGATCAAACCTTGTCTTTTGAAGACAAGTCGCTAAGGAACAGTGGACATACCTAATAGAGAGACAGAATGCAAACCTTGAAATGTTAACCAAAACAATCCAAGAATTGAGGAAGAACTTTCAAACCCTTGCTGCAATAAAGGACAGTCATAAATGAAACACACAACAACACCTTTCAAATGAGCAGAGGCAGGCTCAATACATACACTAGATGTAAATTTTCCTTTAAAGCTCAACTAGGGCTAAACAATATATTTAATTTATTATTGGAAAACCACACATGGACTTCTTTACTAGTATGCATCGGAATATAAAATATTGAGAAATATTCACAACATCACATCAGACATAGACACAAATATCTGGGTATGGAAATCCTCGGAAAAACCCAAGATGAGAAAACTGGTGCAACAGTTAGATATAGAATTTGTGTTATCAAGATATGGAACTTTACAACCAACAAGTAAAATACACCTAACTTGGCAAACTGAAAACCTCAGCAAAATCATCGAGCAACCCAGCAGCAAGGCACTGCTGCTCTACACAATTGTACCACTACTCTACACAATTGTACGACCCTGTGTCAGCAGTATGACTTGCTGTACAAATTTTGTATGATATGTACGACAGTTGTACGGTGCTCCTGCTACGTGTCACGCTGCCCCTCTGTGCGATCTGTACGGTCTTTGCTCAGCCTGGTGAACTTGTCGTGCAGCTGCTCCTCTGTCTTCTCTGCAAACTCCTTCGTTTGACTTCTTTTTGTCTGTATCTTGTTTGTGTACTTGTGTATGTGTTCTCTCCACCAAATCTCCTTTTAACTTTATTGGCTAAGCAAAAACCCTAACCCTCACTACGGATCTATGGATGAGATCCTTCGGTGAGAATTAATGGCGAAGATTAGATTAACCATTACTTAAATATTTCACTTTTCACTTTAATAAAGTGATTCCATTAAAGTCAAAATCAAATTAGAATAATTAAAGTATTTTCCTAAGTCAAAACTTAGGAAAATCACTTTAATAGATTTGGATTCCAATTTAATGTCTCTCTAGCATGCAAGGATGCATGCAATGCTAGAAGACCTTCCTTGTTGCACTTTCTAACACTCCCTTTCAACGAGGAAGGGATTCAGTAGCAACCCCAACTTAACCTTGAAGGGTCCAGCTTCTTCCTAGTGTCAGCATGGATGTGACAACAACAGACACTCCCAAATATGCGAATGTGACTCACATCTGGCTGAGTGCTTGTGAAGACCTCCTCGGGTGTCTTCCTCCCAAAAGCTATGTGGGGACACCTGTTTTGAATGTATAGTGCAGTCCTCTATGCCTCCGCCCGAAGGAATAGTGGTAATCCCTGATCAAATAGCATGGCTTTGGCTGCTCCTACCATATGCAACCAAAAAGCTCAATGAAGGCTGATAAAAAATATATATATTTTTTTTAACAGAAACTAAGAAAGGTTTAATATTAAACAGGCTGTTCACAGCCATACATTACAAAAAAACTGTCACAGAGAAGTTCATGCTGATCTGGAAATGACAAGGCAAAACTAGGCCAAAGAGTTGACCTTAAAAAGCCGAACAAAATTCTTACATAGCTGTTAAAAACAGAGGTAGTATATACCCGAATAAACTGCTGATTAAGGAGTAAACAAAAAAACATAGACTGGTTATCAAGTTCATTAAAAGTTGCTTGGATGCCCCAGTGGCTGAGTGACTGATTCCTCCTCCATACGCTTAGCTACCCCTGGAGGATTTTCATTTGCTTGACTTCCTTGGTTCATTTGCACCAAACGCTAAAGATCCTCCTGAATGCATTCCACTTTCCCCATGATTTCCTTTAAATTCATCTCAGTATCATCAATCCTGGCGTCGTGATTGCTAATCTGGTAGGATGTGTAACCAACCACATCAATCAGATTTTTAATTTCTTTAGCTGTCTCTTTAATATCCATGATTCCAATAGCCACCATTTCGTAAAGACGCCTTAGATTTTTCTTTAGGTCAGCAAGGCTGGCGTTTTCACCTGCAGGATCCATTCTTTCGTGGCTAGATTTGGGGTTAGTGAGAATAAGACTGGAAAAACTGCTGAGTAAGTCCCTATCAGAACCTGTAAGCTCTTGAGCCTGCTCAAAACATATGAAACTAATATTACCAGAAGCTGAGATGAGGGTTGTAATTTCCTGCTGTAGACTGTCACAATCCTTCTTGCTACGGCAAGAGAGAGTTCCAAACGCTCCTTCCTTTGAACCCGAACAATTGCACCCAAAAATCAAAATGTTGCCTCCAATGAGAGACTGTCCGTCGGTGAGAATGCTGGAAGCAAAGCCAGAAATTGAATGCCACAAAGGACCAAGAGCTCGCGAAGAGCAGATGCAAGTCAAGAACGCAGCAAGAGCCAACCTTTCCTTAACGAAGGCCTTGATCAGAGGCAAGGACTCCTAAGGGACCCCCTGAACATTGCCTTCGTCGACACCAGAGATTACAGCAAGCAGAGTTTTTTCCGGAGAGATTGCAGAGCAATGAGGAATAGTTGAGTTAACAAGAGGGACATGGGGGTAGGGGAAATTTCGGGAGGAAGGCATTTCGTAGAGGATGATGAGACTTGGAGCGTGCAAATTGTGTGAACAATAACTCCGAGGGGGATGGTTCATTAAGGCGGCTAGGATCGAGGAGAAGCTGGTCGTTAGTGGAAACCACGCGTCGGCAAGGTAAGGTGCATGAAATAAACCATAATCGATGACCATTGATCCAATGAGAAATGAGTTAGGATGGGTTTGTAAGGGGAAATGATACCTTAAAGACATTAGGGTATAGGTTTGATGCTTATGCCTAAGCCGTTGAGGCAAAAGTGACCCTGAGGAAAGGAGGCCCCCATGTTGGCCAAAGCATCTGCTAAGGCATTATTTGCTCGAAGAATGTGGTAAAACTCATAATTGTTCGATATGAGGGGAATGATTTTGTCATACAACTGTCTACACTTAATGGAGCCTGTGGAGTAGCCATTGATCATTTTATATATGACTTGTTTTGAGTCGCCAAATATCGCTATCCTGGAGTAATCTGTGTTATCTAGAAGTTCCAAACCCTGCAAGAGAGCCATCCACTCAGCTTCGTTGTTCGTCCTACGGCCTAAACCCCAAGCAAAGGTTTTTTCAGTTTGTCCTTCGGGATCCAATAGGATAAAAATATAAGTTTTTATTAATAAAGTCTGGTGATGTTTTTATTTACGAAGGTGATATTGTATATATACATTTTTTACGGGGAATAATTATGACTTTTCATAAAGTCATGTTGTTTCATGACTACTTACAATTTATTTATACAACTTTATAATTTTAACATTATTATATGTTATTTATTATGTCCTTTTCTATATCTATCTATCTATCTATCTATCTATCTATATAACATTGCCCTCTTCTTTTAAGATGCTTTGTCCTCCAAGCAAGGTAAGGACGGGCATTGTTGAATGCTAAGTCACCGGATTTGGCGATTTTTCGCCTTAGAATTTGAAATTCGACAATTTTATGGGGGTAGCGAATTAAATCATTCAAAATCGACGATTTTTTGCAGCCTGCTACTAAACCTAGCCCGTCCAAAATTACCGCGCACTCATTGTCCGATTGAAGCTGTTTGTCGAGTCCTTGCACACAGTCGCAAACACAATATTCAGGGTAGTCTCAACTCAATTGACTAGTCTTCGAGACCGAGGACTGCTAACTGATGTCGACAATCTGCAGTCAACCCGAAACCTTTTGTTTCGTCTAACTAGTTTATTCGACTGTACCTTCCGTCTGGACCAAATATTCATGATGTTGTGCCTGGACGTCGGAGTGTAAACTGTTTGTGCATTAGATCTCAAATTTTACATTATAATTGTCCAACTAACCCTGTCGGAACCATGCCATTGGTCCAATCCTTAATTTAGTTTAGATTTTCTTTGACTATTTGAAAAGGATGTGAATGCGTCGGAGGTTTGGCCATACTTTGGAGTCCAAGGATATGGTTATCTGAAGCATTAATAATATTACATAAATTGTAATGTAATTTTGTAAAGTCAAGTTATTTATATATTCATATAAATTTAATATATAAAAGTTATGTAAAAAATTTAGAATATAATATATAAAAGTTATGTAAAAAGTTTAGAATATATATTAATTTATAAAAGTTATATATATATATATATATATATATATATATATATATATAATTAATAATATTATTGAAAATAAAATTTGGCTATATATATATATATTCGAATTTATTGACGAATTTAATAAAAAAAATTGCTCAACGAATTTTTTCGGAATTTCATTCAAGTCGAATTTGAACACGAACTCGAATCAGGTGACTTAGGCTGAATGAACTTCTCTGTTTCCGAGGAAGTTTTTCTTCTGGACAATTCTTCCACTTAATGAGGTATTCTTTGATGATGCGAGAACGTAGTCTTCTTTCTCGGGTACTGAGGATGGATTCTGGTTCTAATACAAGTTTCCCTTCTTCATCTAACGTAGGAAGTGTTGTTTGAGTAGTTTGATGGTTTACCCAACTGTTTTTTGAGGTTTGAAACATGAAAAACATTATGAATTTGACTCTTGTCTGGTAACTTCAATTCATAGGCTACTGGGTTAATTTTTCGGATAATTTGGTATGGCTCATAAAACTTGGGGGTTAATTTATTCTTTCCTTGTTGCTTAAGTGACAATTGCTTGTATGGTTGAAGTCTTACAAATTCCCAATCCGCTACTTCAAACGCTCTTTCTGTCCTATGTTGATCTGCTTGCAGTTTTATACGATTTTGTGCCATAGTTAAATTATCCCATTTTGGTGACTACTGAGATTTTTTTTGCTGTGAGTCTTGATTTATTTTTATTTTATTAGCTGTTTGAAGCTAGCCCACCACGGTTTTTTTTATTTTTTATTAAATAATTATAATAATAATAATTATTATAAAATAATATATATATATATATATTTTTAAAATGATTATAATTAGTATAGTATAATAATTATAATATAATCGTAGGTAGTGACGATCGACTACTCGCAGGTAGAGAACGTTGCGTAGTATTGGAGATGAGAAAACGTGGAAGAGGTGTGGTTGGAAACTAGAGAGAACAGGGGTGGTAGAGGAAGAGGTACGGTGCGCGCGAGGGTGGAGAATGTAGAGCCGACGAAAGTGGAGAGGGTAGGCGGATGCAATAAGCGGACAACAACACGGACTGGCAGGTCGCAAGGGGAGTAGACGGAAGTAGAGGGGAGCAGATGACAGTCGGGCGGGATGCAGACGCTGAAGGGATGCAGGTCACAGGGGAATGATATGTTGCATGAGGGAGGAAAACAGGACAGGTGAAGGAAGAGTTGGACGTCGGAGGAAGGAGAAACGGGACAAGCAGATGAAGTGGGAGGCTGTAGAGGCTGCAGAGCTGCAAAGGTGATCTTGTATATATACAATTTATTTATACAACTTTATAATTTTAACATTATTATATGTTAATTATTATTTCCTTTTCTTTATATATATATATATATATAACACCATAGTCTTGTTCTTTCTCTCTGCCACTGCATTCTACTGCGGGGTATGAGACACGGTGTGCTCCTTGATCCCCTTTGCCGAACAATACTCAAAGAATTCATTGGAGGTATACTCTCCCCCATTGTATGTTCTCAAAACATGGATCTTCCTTCCTGTCTTGATCTCAACGAGAGTCTTGAACTCTCAAAACCTCTCAATGACCTCTGACTTGGCCTTTAGGAAATAGATCCATGTTTTCTTGGCATAATCATCAATGAAGGTCACGCAGTAATTGTAGCCACTAAAAGAATGGACACTCGTAGGTCTGCAAACATCTGAATGCACTAAGTACAAGGGCTCCTTAGACTTGTGGCTCACTCTCTGGGAAAGGCTTCCTGATGTTCTTTCCCAACGCACGACCCTTGCAGTGGTTATGCTTCTCCTCCTGTACATGAGGAACTCCAGTGACAACTTGTCTCAAGTGCCTCAGTGCTCGATGGTGTAAGTGTGCCATCCTCCTATGCCACAACTCACCTTGAGTGCTGTCGCTGCTGACTAGAGCTTTTGCAGGCTCAAAGTGTAGTCTATACATGTTCTCGTTCCTGATCCCAAACACCCAATCCAAGCTCCTATCTGACCCCTTGGGCTTGATATACATACTATGGTCTCGAAACTTCGCCTGGAATCCCTTGTCCTCCAGAGTGGATACCGATATGAGGTTCCTTTCTCAACCCTAGTGTTGATGTATTTGTAACTTCGGAATGTATTCATCTATGTATCTTATGTATTGTAACCCGATGTTTATTTCGGGATGTATCTATAATGTAATTGAGTCATGTTGTCATGCCCCGATGTTCCAATCGGGAGGATCAATAATGTAAACAAGTCATGTGAAGTCATTGTGGGTAACCCTCTGATTGTCTAAGGGTTAATGTCCCCGCAGTTCCGGGGCCCTAGGGTTATTAGACTCTCCTAGTAGAGGTCGGCCCTGGTAGGGTTTTAGTCATGTCGGGATTAGTATAAATAGAGAGCCGGACTCTCTATTTAACACACAACTCATACACACTCAAGTGTAGCGCATAGTTGAGGAAGGAGAAGACACTGGGGCTAGACAAGAAGAAGGTTAATGCTGTTGGGAGATCACTTACTGTTTTGGGCTTTTACTGTTTTGGTGCTGATTCAATCTCCGAGGAAGTTGCGGGGTTTTCTCCATTTATGGTTTCCCCGAGGAAAAACACTGTGTTCATTGTCTCTTGTGTTTGATTATTGTACTTGTTATTCTCTCAGTTAAAGATCCTAAATAATGCTAGCTTAATGTTGAAAAACTAACATGGTATCAGAGCTAACCTGAGAAGAAGACACTGTGCAGCTACGGGAGCTAGGGTTTCCTATTTTGTGGATCTTCTTCCATAGATTTTCAGCAAAAGTAAGGTGGAATAACTCTTCTCCTTAGGGTGCATCTTTTTGTCGAAGCAGAATCTAATTCTGAGGTTTTTTAGTTTTTGGACCCGACACTGCTGCCGGAAATTAAGGCTTTTCACAGAAGAGGAATTTTTTAGTGAGCCTAGGCCTCGATTGATCTCCTCCCCAAAATCGAAGTTAGGGATAAATTTCAAGGCCTTTGGGTGGACAGATCTCTGGAAAAGCAAAACCCTAATTTGCTCCCGATCCAGTATTGCGGGATTTCAGCTTCAAATCCAAATCTGACATCTTGACCTGGTAAGATCTAAATCTCTTGTATTTCCATTTGAGGTTCTCAGTTTAAGATGTCTCATCATACCAAGCTTGATGAAAAGCTTGAGGGAGCTGATAACTTCCAAGCCTGGAAGTATAGGATCTCCCTGGTCCTGGAAGAAAATGATTTGGACTCCTACATCCATGAGGAGGTTCCAGTTCCAGAGGGAGATGAGGCAAAGGCCTTACACAAGAAGAAGATGGTTATGGCAAAGAGGATCATTGTTGATTCTATCAAGGATCACCTTATCCCACAGGTGTCCTCTCTCAAGACACTTAAAGCTATGTTTGATGCCCTAACCAAATTGTTTGAAGGGAAGAACATATACTGGGAGATGACTCTGAGGAATCAACTGAAGAATGTGAAGATTTAGAATGCAGAGACCATCCAGTCCTACTTCGCAAGGGTTTCTCAGATCAAGGAACAATTAGAAGCTGTAGATGAAGAAGTGGAGAATGCAGAGATTGTGATGACAGCTCTGAATGGCCTTCCTAGGTCACGGGATTCATTTATCCAAGGAATCTATGCCAGAAAGAAGTTAGTCAAATTCAGCAGACTATGGGAAGAATGTTCTTAAGAAGAAGCACGGATAGCAGCCCAAGAAGAGAAGATGGGAAGTGAAGATCAAGCTCTCACAGTTCACTCCAAGAAAGGTAGAAGAAGTGCTCATCACCCTAAAGGTAAGAATCCTCATCATAGAGATAACAATAGAAAGAACCTATCTAGATTAAGATGTTATATATGTGATGAAATAGGACACTTTGCAAAAAACTGTCCTAAGAACAAAGGCCACTCTCATAAGAAGAACGGGAACAAAAGAAGACATCATGCTCATGCTGCAGAGGACGATGAACCATCCAAGAAAAGAACCAGATATGAAAGTGAAGATTCTTCAAGCGAGGATGAATATGTTTTGATCTCCGCTCTCACAGGTAACATTACTCATGGAAGTGATGATTGGCTTATAGATAGTGGGGCTTCCAAACATATGACTGGATTCAAGGAATCCTTTGTGAGACTGTCAAAACATGAATCACCTCACAAGGTGAAGTTAGGAGATGACTACCAATATCCAATAAAAGGTAGTGGGGAATCTTCCTATAAACTAGACTCTGGAAAGTCTCTAACAATGAAGGAAGTATTGTTTGTGCTAGGACTCAAGAAGAACCTCCTTTCCATATCTGCACTAGATGCAAAAGGAATGAGGGTTGTATTCATAGATGGTCGAGTCATCATGTGGCCAAGAGGAAAGACTATCGATGATGCGGTGGTGATTAGAGAACAAGAAAGAGGATTATACAAATTAAAGGGCCATCTAGAACAAGCATTGGTCCATGACACAGTAGAGCCAAGTGAACTTTGGCATAGAAGGCTTGCACATGTGCATTACAGAGCACTGCCAATTGCAAGCAAAGCTGTTGAAGGTCTTCCAAAATTCCAAGCAAAACATGATGGGGTCTGCAAAGGATGTGCGAAAGGAAAGAATACAAAGAAGACATTTCCTAGCAGTGAAAGCAAAGCCAAAGGAATCCTAGAAATCATCCACTCCGATGTATGCGGTCCTATGTCATCAAACTCACTAAGCGGGTATGCATATTATGTTTCTTTTATTGATGATTTTTCTAGGAAGACATGGGTTTACTTCATGAAGAACAACGACGAAGTATTCAACAAATTCAAGGAATTCAAAGCCTTGATCGAGAACCACACTGAAAAGAAGATCAAGACTTTTCGATCAGACAATGGCGGAGAATTCACTTCGAATGAATTCAAAGAGCTATGCAAAGAATCAGGGATTAAGAGGGAGTTGTCCACTCCTTATAATCCACAACAGAATGGGATTGCAGAACGGAAGAACAGAACTATCATGGAAACTGCAATAGCTATGCTTCATGATCAAGATCTTCCTATGCATCTTTGGGCTGAAGCTGCCAAAACAACGGTGTATGTACAGAACCGTACTCCACATAGAGTACTCGAAAACAAGACTCCTGAAGAAGTCTTCTCCGGCAAGAAAACAGAAGTCAGCCATCTCAGAATATTCGGCTGTCCTATGTATGTACACATTCCAAAAGAGAAGAGAACAAAATTAGATCCTTAAGGAAAGATGGGTATATTTGTGTGATACTCTGAAAGCTCGAAGGCCTACAGAATATATTTCCCAGGATACAAGAAGATTGACATCAGTAGGGATGTGACATTTGATGAAGACACAGCTTACATCAAATTCAGAAAGAAACCTGCTGAAGAACCTGAAGAAGCAGAAGCACCCAAAATTCATGATACAACCATGAATGAAGAAACTCAAGAAGAAGATCGAGATTTCGAAGAACCACAAAGACCTGTAGATCCACCTTTGGAGAAGAATCCTCATAAGAGGAAACCAGCTTGGGTACAGGAACTTATCCAAGGTGCATAGAGATATGGGGCTCTAGAAGAGAATCATAGAGAAAGAAAGAGGACCAGATCCTTCTCCGGGTATGTAGCTTTACTATGTGACTTCATTGATAAAGAACCTTCCAGTTATGAAGAAGCAGCAGAACAGAAAGAATGGAAGGATACTATGATCGAAGAATATCAATCGATCATGAAGAATGATGTTTGGGATGTTGTTCCAAGACCAGAAGGGAAGTCAGTTGTAACTTCCAAATGGATCTACAAGATTAAACATGCTGCAGACGGTAGCATCGAAAAATATAAGGCAAGATTTGTGGCTCGGGGTTCCCTCAAAAGGAAGGAATAGATTATGAAGAAACCTTTGCTCCTGTAGCCAGATACACTTCCATCAGATCGGTACTTGCTCTGGCTGCAGTGATGAAATGGAAGATACCCCAGATGGATGTCAAGACTGCCTTCTTGAATGGTGTAGTGGAAGAGGAAGTGTATGCAGAGCAGCCAATTGGTTTTGAGACTCATGACAGGGAGTCTCATGTGTGCAGATTAAAGAAAGCCCTATATGGTTTGAAACAAGCACTCAGGACCTGGTACGGCAGAATTGACAGCTTTCTATCCAAAGTGGGCTTTACCAAGAGTAAAGCAGATTCCAACCTTTACTACAAGGTTGAAGCTGGCAACCCAATGATGCTTCTACTATATGTAGACGATCTATTTGTGACAGGTACAAATCAGTTGATTGCTGATACGAAGAGAAAGCTTGCTGCTGAGTTCGAAATGAAGGACTTGGGGATGATGCATTACTTTCTAGGTATGGAGGTGTGGCAGAGTACAGATGGAATTCTGCCGTACCCAGGACCTGGTATGGCAGAATTGACAGCTTTCTATCCAAAGTGGGCTTTACCAAGAGTAAAGCAGATTCCAACCTTTACTACAAGGTTGAAGCTGGCAACCCAATGATGCTTCTACTATATGTAGACGATCTATTTGTGACAGGTGCAAATCAGTTGATTGCTGATACGAAGAGAAAGCTTGCTGTTGAGTTCGAAATGAAGGACTTGGGGATGATGCATTACTTTCTAGGTATGGAGGTGTGGCAGAGTACAGATGGAATCTTCCTTAGACAAGGGAAGTATGCAGTAGAGATCCTGAAGAGGTTTGGAATGATGGACTGCAAGGCTATGGCCACACCTATGGCATCGAACCTGAAGCTCTTGAATGATGCTTCATTAGAGTCGGTTGATGCTACGATGTATCGTTAGATGATTGGGTCCTTGATGTACCTGACGAACACGAGACCAAACATTTGCTTTGCTGTGAACACCTTGAGCCAGTTCCTGACAGATCCGAGACATATTCACTTGATTGCTACAAAGCATATTCTGAGGTACCTGAAGGGTACAGTTGATTATGTGCTCAAATACGATGCGAATCAGAAGATTAACCTAGAGGGTTATGTTGATTCAGATTGGGTAGGCAGTGCCATCGATAGGAAGAGCACTTCAGGGTGTTGTTTCAGTATGGGATCAGGTGTGATCTCTTGGTTTAGCAGGAAGCAATCTTGTGTGGCACTGAGTACAGCTGAAGCAGAGTATGTCGCAACTTGTTCAGCTAGTTGCGAGGCAGCATGGCTGAAGAAGCTACTGTCTGATTTATTTGATCTCCAGTTGGATGCTACTTGTATACATTGTGACAACCAGAGTTGCGTGAAGTTGTCAGAGAATCCAGTGTTCCATGACAAGTCGAAGCATATCGAGATCAAGTACCACTATATCAGAGATATGGTGCAGAGGGGAGTAGTGAAGCTCCAGTATGTTGCGACGAAGGAACAAATAACTGATGTATTGACGAAGCCATTGGCTAGGTTGAAGTTCGAGTACTTCAGGGAGAAGCTTGGTGTTCTCCAGATCGAGGTTTCCTCCAAGGGAAAGTGATGAGACCCATAGCCATTCTAAATGGTGAGAGGATTGGTTCCTTCCATGGTCAGATGTAAGGGCTGAGCCATTTCGTCATGGTGAGAGGATTGGCTCCTTCCATGTCAGATATGAGTGCTGGCCATTTTGTCGAGCAGGACAGATGTAAGGGCAATTGCCATTCTCTAGGAGAATGGAGGCACTTGGTCAGCTACCAAGAAAACTTAGTCTAGGATTGAGAAGCCATTCTGATGTGATAGAGGGATGTGTTCCCACTTGATCAGATGTAAGGGCTGAACCATTCTGTCATGGCTAAAGGATTAGGTTCCTTCCATATCAGATGTGAGTGTTGGCCATTCCGACGAGCAGGTCGAATGTAAGGGCAACTGCCATTTTCTAGGAGAATGGAGGCACCTGGTCAGTTACCAGGTAGCTCAGTCGAGGACTGGGGGCCATTCTGATGTGACTGTAGGATTGGTTCCTACAAGATCAGATATGAGTGTGGAGCCCTTCCATCATTGTGAGCAAGATGTGTTCCAGCCTGGATGAATGTAAGTGCAGAGATCTTCCATCATTGTGAGCAGGATGTGTTCCAGCCTAGATGAATGTAAGTGCAGAGATCTTCCATCATTGTGAGCAGGATGTGTTCCAGCCTGGATGGAAGTGTGGAAATCTTCCATCATTGTGAGCAGGATGTGTTTCAGCCTGGATGGAAGTACATAACTCTTCCATCATTGTGAGTAGGATGTGTTCCAGCCTGGATGGATGTGAGTACTGTGCTTTTCTGACGAGTAGGTCAGATATAAGTGCTGAAGAAGACCTACATTGAGGCTAGGCCTACAACCAGCATGAAAAAGGGCTAGCTCTGTAGAACTTCCTGTGACGAGAAGAATTATGAGATAGCACTCGTGATGATCCAGATCCAGTGATGATGCCCAGTGATGATCCAGATCCAGTGATGATGATCCAGCAGTGATGATCTAGATCGAGTGATGATGATCCAGCAGTGATAATCCAGATCAAGTGATGATCCAAATCCAGTGACGATGTCCCATGATGATCCAGATCGAGTGATGATCCAGATCTAAAGATGAAGATGACTTAAAGACGAAGATGACTTGAAGACTAAGAAAACTTGAAGATGCAGATGACGAGGTGATCCAGTTGATACAGAGAAGAAGACCAATGCTGAAAATTGTGTCGAAAGAATACATTCCTAGTTAAGAGGGAGGGCTAGATAAGAAGAAGGTTACTGCTGTCGGGAGATCACTTACTGCTTTGGTGTTGATTCAATCTCTGAGGAAGTTGCGGGGTTTTCTCCATTTATGGTTTCCCCGAGGAAAAACATTGTGTTCATTGTCTCTTGTGTTTGATTATTGTACTTGCTATTCTCTCAGTTAAAGATCCAGTTCGAGTGATGATCCAGTTAGAGATCCAGATCGCCTAAATAATGCTAGCTTAATGTTGAAAAACTAACACCCAGAACATATAACACATCAGTAAAACTGAGGGGTTTGCCAAACTCCCTCTGAAATGAAACAATGCCAACTCCCTGCGCCTGATACCGCGCATCATCACCCAACTCAATGTGGATACCTGTTCCACCCTCCTGCAACACTAGATGCTCCACTGTCGATGTACCAAATATTGCTACATGTGGTGCTTGCTATGGAAGTTATCAAGCAAAAGTCCTCATCAAAGTTCCTGCTGAACTCCTCCAGCTCTGCAAATTCAACCATCTAAGCGTTGCTCTTCTTCTTCCTGTCTGGGCACTGGGAGGTAAAGTGTCTCTTCTTGTGGCAAATAAAACACTTACCTTTGACATGTTTAGGTTCTTCTTACCACCCTTCTTCCTCTTTGCCTTACCCTTGCTCTTCCCTATAAGGGCTGGAGCCTCCTCATCCACAATCTGTGGGGCACTGCTGGATGAGCCTGATCTTTGACCCATGTGGGTCTCCTCCTGCACAAAATTATTCGACAACCTTTGCCAATCAGGGAGTTTCTCCCTAGCCACAAGTTACAACACCCTTGACAAAGGTGTCCCATGGCTTAGTGAAGCCATTGAGGGCTATCCCAACTAGCTCCTCATCCTCACTCTTAGAGACAACAACTCCAAGCTCATCTCTAATATGTGTCAAACCTTAGATATCAAAGTCTAGGTTTGTGTTTTCAATAGATCTGCCTCTGATATATCACTGCTGCTGCAAATCTCTTTGATTTAGCACACCATAGCTCTGATACCATGTAAATTTTCATTTAAAGCTCAATTAGGGCTAAACAATATATTTAGTTTATTACTAGAAAACCACACATGAACTTCTTTACTATTATGTAGCAGAATATAAAATACCGAGAAATATTTACAACATCACATCACACATAGACACTGATATTTGGGTATGGAAACCCTCGAAAAAACCCATGATGGGAAAATCGACGTAACTGTCAGATATAGGATTTGTATTATCAAGATATGGAGCTTTTACAACCAGCAGGTAAAATACACCCAACCTGGCAAATTGAAAACCTCAGCAAAATCATTGAGCAACCCAGTAGCAAGGCACTATTGCTCTGTGTAGATGTACGGCCTTGCGTCAGCATTACGACCTGCTGTATGTTGCACCACCTCCTGCGTCCTCCTCCACAACTCACGCTTATTCGGCTCCACCCTCTCAGCCCTCATCTCCACTCCTGCCACTCCTCCTCTTCACCAACCTCCACTCCATTCGCACCCATACCCTCACTCTTGCACAAGATTATAACCCTCACTCTTGTAGAAGATTATAACCCTTCCCTCACTCTCGCACAAGATTATAACCCCATGTTAGCCTCCTCTGTGCGTCCATCATCCTCCCACCTACGCGTCGATACTCATTTCATCTACGTACTCCCTACCTCGACGCAGCTCTGCTCCTCCCCACCAACTCGACTCCCTCATCCCCTTCCACCTGCGCACCCTTCTCCCTTCTGCTGCGGCCATCCACCTATTGCGCACTCTCTTCGCCCTCCACGTTTGTCATTATAGCCAACTCCCTGCTCACATTCAACATCGACATCTCCTCGTCATCTCCATCACCTCTCCTTTGCTCCAGCTCACCCGTCTCCCCCCTCTCACGACCTCCTCCACTGTTGCACCACGACCAACTGCTCCACGTTGCTGCCATTTTAATAAAAAACAAAAATTATAATAAAATTCTTGTTATTACGTAATATCAAATTGTAATAATAAATTTTGTTAAAAAATAAATTTATTTTTTAATTAAAATATTATTATTATTATTATTATTATTATTTTTTTTCAATGTGGTTCACGCGCCGACTTGACCGACGGGCTACATCCACGGAATAATTTCTGGCGGACCCACCCGAAGGGGCCTCACACCCGCGGCCGCTGCATGCCTAACCTCAAGAGAGTCGATAAGAATGGATCCTGCGACCTCACATGCTGGGAGGCCTAACTACGAGTACTCGACCGATTGAGCTGACTCTTGGGGCTGTAATTAAAATATTATTATAATTATCTTTTGAAATAATAAGTTATTTTATATAAGTATATATATAAAAATGAAGGACCCAAGCCATGGCGGAATTAAAATAAAAACTTGAGAAATTGGGGAATGACATCAAGGCCCTCGTTGCTAACCAAAAAAAGCTCTAAGGAAGAAATGAAAAATAGTGAGGCACCTAGAAAAGAAATCAAAGAAGAAGTTGTTCTAGTACTAGAAAGAGAACTTGATGACAAACTAGACATCATGAACGAGAAACAAAAAGAGTTAAATGACAAGATGAGTGCGATAACACAGAACACAAGCATCATGACACAAAACCATAATGCAATAATGGAAGTATTAGAAAAATTAAGGTCTAGTACAAACCATATCAGCAGGTCAACAAAAATGAGAGCAACAAAGTTGATCAGACAATAAAGAAGACAAGGAGACAAAATATCTTAGGGATGACCGAAATAACAATGGGCTCGACCAAGATCATAATAAAAGTCAAGCTAGTTTATTAACAATAAGGATGACCCATACAATGACAAAAGATAGATCCTACAGTATGAAAAGGAATACAAGTCAAATAAATAAGATATTGTGGATTCATCTTCTACCTTAACTATTCTACCACCTTGGAGAAACCTAAATATAACACTATTTGGCGACTTCGAGTGTGAGAAGCCTCAAGAGACGTTACTTCTCGAGATAACTCGTAAGGATAATAAAAGGGAAACATTACGTGATGACATCATAAGTATCGTGGGACAAGCGATCTCTAAAACAACGCTTGATATGGTCAGTCACAAAAATATTCCTTGTATTCATGTACATGGAAAATGGGCTAACAATAATAAACATAATGGAGTACAAATTCAAGTTACAAATGAAAGGAAATGACAAACTATTGTGTAAAGACCAAGCACATACTTAATATAAGTTTTAAAAGAAAAGACATAAATGAAGTAATGACGTTGTTCCAACACAAAACAAGAATGAAAAGACGACAACAATAATCTAAGCTTTGAGGAGAAAGCTTTCCTAAGGGGAAGACAATGTTACAACAATAAAATAGTAATAAATAGGTAACTATTACTAAGAGTAATTAATAATTTTAAATATAGTGTATGAAGAGAAGTGTCTCTTCAACATGTGATGGCCAAGCCATATTTAAGGTAGCCATATCCGTTGTAATCTATCATCCATTCATATTTTAATATTTATACTTTACTATTCAGAAGATGGAACATCTTTCCCCTTAGTATCCGAATATGGATTCTCCATTACACCGGATACGGTGTAACATCTTCCCCCTTAGTATCTGGATACAGATTCTGCATTACACCGGATACGGTGTAACATTGATGTGTTTGATTAAAGGCCAATTCCATATCCTCATACATGATAGAACCCAGTGGAAACATTCCAATCCTGAAATCCTAAAAATTGTTAAGTCTGTTGAATTTTGAATGGGATAAATAATTTAAGTCTTTTTGCATTTGAAGTTGATAAGGTTGAAACCACTCAAACATCCTGAAACACTTAATGGTAATGTTAAAAATTTAAGTAAAATGATAAAAAATGAAGATAAGGAAATTGCCAACTTTTACTTTAAGAATTTAATATTACCATTTAATGCTATTGATGATTCTAAAGTTAGGTTTTTTGCTATTATCGTAGGGTTTTCCTCCTTTATATAGCATTAGTATGGACACATGGTTAGTCCCCCGCCACCCATACTTTAACTTTTTGTTTTTTCTTTCAAGAGAAATATGCGAGAGAAAACCAACAAAATAGGCTTTCTTTAATTTGAGCCAGAGAAATATGTGAGAGATTACAATCAAGTTTGTCAATTACACAGAAGAACCTGATGTCATCCTTGAAAAGGCGTGGTAGTTCTTTGGGAGAATTCTTCAAGAGATGAACTGTCTCTGAAGGAATGCGCCCCTCTGGCATGTGTGACCATTCTAGCAAATGTGCCCTTTGTCTGCTTTGATCTACGATGTAATCAACTCTAGATCTTTGTCTAGGGAAGTGTATCCCTTCTTTGTCTCTGAAAGATGTGCCTTAGTCTTTCTCTCCTATCAAAACCTAAGAAGAATATGACCCCCCACTCTTTGGAATGCGCCCCTCTTATTGTTCTCTATTTTCTCAATAGAAATGCTCTCTGATTGTCACCCAGTCTCTGAATGTTCAAGGCACCCTGCCCTCAATCTTTGAAGAATATGCCTCACTGCTCTCAGCCCTCTTAGCCTCAAGCCTATGCCCTCTCTCTCAGAAGCGCGCTCCCTCTCAAGAAATGCGCCCTTCTAGCTCAAAAGTGCGCCTCACCTCTCTAGCTCTTCAATCTCCGAAGTCAGTCTTGAGTATGTTTACATTTACCCCCTGCCTCCATTTAATAGCTTGAGTGACTAATTAGGGTTCCAATTCCCTAATTTGAGTTCCATGCAAAATCACACTTTTGCATTAAAAAATAACACTACTGCATAAAAAAATGGCGCATCATGCATTCCTCACATGCACAAGGTTGAAGGTTTAGAACTCATTGCATGCCTCCATTGTTGAAGCCATACTGACTTGTAGAGTGTTTCTAGCACAATACATCCATGACTACTTTGCTAATGCCCCTTCATGTTAGGCATGACAGCATGAAGGACATCCTGAGGTAGAAATCTCAACACTCCCTCTTATTGAGGAAAAACCTTCTGGCATCAAGATCTAGTGAATCCTTTGCTGCTACAGCTGCTCCCCTTGAACTGGCCACATCTGTTTCACTTGGATCTAATAATTCATGAGCCCCCCCTCCATCATTGTCACCTTGAGGGAAGCCTCTCACTCTCTCTATGTCCTTGGCATTGATCCATGCTCCAGACTCTCTATGGAACTTTGCTCCAAAATCCCTCTAAAGTTAGCTGATTTACCAACTTGTGCTTGACTATGTTGCTTCGAGATGTCTCATTTCGGTTCTGAGCCTCTATTTGATTCAAATCATACCAACTGACCCTCTTACTAAAATTTGAAGAAGTAGCCTCTCGCTCTCTCTCCTGAATTGAGGATGCTCCCTCGGTTTTATGTATTGAGGATTGACTACTTGGATCCACTTCAATCCTTGGAGCTTCTCTCTCTCCTCTATGAACTAAGGACTGACTACTCACATCAATCCTTGGAGCTTCTTGCTCTTCGTTTGTGTTAGACTCAAAACCTCTTACCCACCCAGATCCTCCTCATGTAGGCTGGCCACGCACTATATACTCATTATCTCTCTGATGACATATCAAAACTGGTTCAATCGGATCCACTCCCACTAGGGAGACGAATACGTGTTCCTTCTTGAACAGTGCTGCATATCCCTCCCCTTCCAAGGCTGGAACTAAGACTGTGTTAACCTTCAGCTTTGGAACATAGAGTACTCCCTATACCTCCAGGAGCTGTCCAAACTCTAGCTGGAACCTCACTTGTCCCACTCCTCTGACTGTATGCATTGTGCCCTCCATTACCTTGTATATGTCGATTTGTTCCTTAAGCGAGGAATGCATCTTGCATCTTTGTCATGTGGCTACAATGCCCACTGTCAACTATCCATCTCTCATCAACCTCAGCCTCATGTTGGCTACTGTCACAAACTGACTCAAATGAAATAAGGGAGAACTCTTTATCGAACTTTGCAGTGAACTCTTCCACCTCAGTGGTTATTGCAACCTGTCCATCCTTCTCCTTCTTGCCCTTATTTCTATGAGAGCATTGGCATGCATAGTGGCCATACTCGTTACAAGTGTAACATCTTATCTTACTCCGATCTTTCTTACCCTTTGAAGTCTCTTCAAAGTTCTTCTTACCTTTTCCCTTGCTTCTGCTCACAAGTGCTACGTCTTCCTCATTGCCCTCCTTGCGATCTTACTGACTAGATCCCAAACTTAGCTCCTATTGAGTGAAATCGTCCCACAATCTATCCTAGCTTGGAAGATTCTCTCGGGCAACGATGCAAAGAACAAAGGTCTCCCATGGTTTGGAGAAACCTTTCAAGGCTGACCTCACCAACTCTGCATCCGCATTCTTTTCACCCACTGCTCCAAGTTCATCTCGAATTTGAGTAACTTTGGTAAGATATGTTGCAACAGGCTCATCTTTGAGCTTCTTAATACTGTGAAGCTTTGCTTGTAGCACCTTCTTCTTGTTTGCGTTGTTACTTTGGGAAAGATTCGTCAATGTTGTCCACATCTCATAGGGATTCGTCTTTTTGCTTACATGCAGAGCGGTATGATTCTTTACGGAATTAAGAAGGATGTGTTTGGGGTTCACCTTCTTTTTGTTGTACGTGGCCAAACTTGATGTATCTATTGGAACTATCATGGTATTTAGTGTTGTGTTCTCCACAATATCCTATAACTCTTGCTCTTCTAATAATAGCACGATTCTTTCCCTCCATGCACTAAAGTTGGTACCTCCATCCAGCCTATCTTCAAACCTCAGTCCAGTCACCATGACCTTGAAGATCTGATAAAGTGTGACTCAACAACTCTTGAGTCAAACTGATCTGCACTCTCTGCAATATCAATATGCAATCTCTGCAATAGCACTATGTAAACCCTTTTTTTCTTTTAGAGACGATGACGTGATACCATGCTAATTTTTAATTACTCTTGAGCTTATCTTTTTGATATACTACTTTCAATACTAATCCCATATGCATATAAGCAACAATACATATAGTCGTTAACTTTGCCTAACATGTGCAGCGAAACTGGAAACCAAACACACATAAGCAACAATACATGGACTAGTTAACTTCGCCTAAAATGTGCAGCGAAACTGGAAACCAAACACACATAAACACATTGATTTACCTTGGAAACCCCAAAGGGGAAAACCAACAAAATAGGCTTTCTATAATTTGATCCAGAGAAATATGCGAGGGATTACAATCAACTTTATCAATTACACTGAACTTGATGCCTTGGAAAGGCATGCTATATCTTTGGGAGAAATCTTCAGCAGATGATCTATCTCTGAAGGAATGCACCCCTCTGGCACACATGTGACCAATATGGCAATTGTGCCCTCTATCTGCTTCGATCTATGATGTAATCAACTCTAGATCTTTGTCTAGAGAAGTGTGCCCCCTCTTAGTCTCTGAAAGATGCACCCTAGTCTTCCTCTACTATCTAAACCTCATAAAAATATGCCCCCAACTTTCTGGAATGCGTCCCTCTTTTATTGTTCTTTGTTTGCTCAATAGAAATGCTCTTTGATTGTCACTCAGTCTCTGAATAATCAAGGCACTTTCTCCTCAATCTTTGTAGAATATGCTGCAATTTGATTGCCACTTAGTCTTTGAATAATCAATGCACTTTCTCCTCAATCTTTATAGAATATGCCTCACTACTCTCATCCCTCTCAGCTTCAACTGTGTGCCCTCTCTCTCAGAAGTGCACCCCCTCTCAAGAAATGCGCCCTCTTCTCTCAAAAGTGCGCCTCACTACTCTCAGCCCTCTCAACTTCAACCGCGTGCCCTCTCTCTCAGAAGTGCACCCTCTCTCAAGAAATGCGCCCTTTTCTCTCAAAAGTGCACCTCACTTCTCTGGATCTTCAATCTCTAAAGTCAGTCTTGAGTATGTTTACCTTTACCCCCTGCCTCCTTTTAATAGCTTGAGTGATTGATTAGGGTTCCAAATCCCTAATTTGAGTTCCATGCAAAATCACACTTTTGCATTAAAAATAACACTACTGCATAAAAAATGGTGCATCATGCATTCCTCGCATGAACAAGGTAAAATGTTCAGAATTCACTGCATGCTTCCATTGTTGAAGCCATGTTGATTGGTAGAGTGTTTCTCACACCTTATATCCATGCCTTCTCTGCTAATGTCCCTTCATGCTAGACATGACTGTAGAAATATTGACAAAAATTTCAGACTTTTGTCAAACACTTGGTTTACCCAGATTTCAGACTTAAAAACTTGTCATTAGTAAAAACACCTCTCATGCATTTAAATCAATAACCCAACAAGCTGAAACACAGAAACTAAATCTGTAGCAACAAAAAAATCACATGAAAAACAACAGACTGATAAACCCATAAAACATCAGAAATTTGGTCTATGTGACCTTGGAAAAACCCCACCCTAGGGAAAACCAGTTCAAGAGATTTTGTTGCAGCATTTATTAGGCAGAAAATGAATTTACAGCAAGCATTTATTTCAGCATTAAATGACTGTACCGGATTCCTCGATTTTTGTGCACACCTTGAATTTCGTGCCCAACTGACAGTACAGACTGTACGGATTTTTGTGCTCAGATTTTTTTCATCTTCTTGAAAATCGTCTCCAAATTTTTTCTTGAAATTTGTGCCACTGCTGTATCGTACGAACTATACAAAACAATACCACTTAGCAGAAATAAATGCCTTGGGAAACATGCCCAGCTCCTTGGGATTTGTGCCCTCTTGAGA
Source organism: Pseudotsuga menziesii (assembly GCA_001517045.1). Taxonomy (NCBI): domain Eukaryota; kingdom Viridiplantae; phylum Streptophyta; class Pinopsida; order Pinales; family Pinaceae; genus Pseudotsuga; species Pseudotsuga menziesii. Next base: position 243,662 of record LPNX010728827.1, on the reverse strand, counting down.
AATTTTTTCTCCTTGGGATTCGTGCCCACTTGAGAAAAATTGCAGCTCCCTCTCTCTTTGCAAATAACTCACCCAAATCCTCACTCTTGGAAATGCTTTCCTTCAACTTGTCTCGCACACTACCCTAGGCTCTCTCTTATAACTTGAGAGTGACTTTTCACCTTCCCCATTCCCTAATTCCAAAGGCCAAGATTAAATCTTGCCTTTTGAAGATCAAGTGTTGAGAAACTTTCCCTCCAAAAGCGGTTACATTTAATTTTAACAAAGTCACATTTTATTTTATGAAACAAGTACACTTTATCTCATAAAGTCACTTTATAAAATTAAAACAAGGTAATACTTTATAAAAAGTACCATGTACAAAAGAGTCACTTTAACCTTTATAAAACAACATTACAAAGTAAAGTAGCCTAGCTAGTGCATGGTCACTTCTGCATACAAGACTAAAATATGCGGAGTGCCTCTAGAGCTAAATCTCTAACACTCCCTCTTAGCGAGGGAGGTATTCATTGCCATCATCAATAGGTCCCGTCCTCAAATCCATCACACTGTTCGTTGTAGGAGATCCCTCTGAACCTGAAACCAACGCTACTACCTGCACTGAACTTGAGTATGAAGATAACCTTCTGGCAGCCACCCTCAACCCTGAGCTCCTAGGAGAATCAATTCTCCACTCTTGAGCATTGGTTCACTCATGCTGACTCAGCCTCCTGCCAGTATTCAGAAGAGACTCCATCTCTTCCATCGGATCTCTTCCATCGGAACTTGAGACTGTACCCCTTGGCGCCACTACAGCCTTAGGAGCCTCCTGCTCCTCGTCCAATTCATCAATCGTGGGCTATGCATTAAATTGTACAACTCACCAAACCGATCACCAATCAACTATGGATCAACTAGTCCCTCTCTCTCCAAGTATATATAAACATGACCCAGATCATCTTTATCTGGAAAAATGTACACATGTCCCCTCCGGAAAAATGTCGAATACCCTGCATCTTCCAAGGCTGAGACCGAGAGCAAGTTTACCCTCATCCCTGGAACAAAGAGGACCCCATCTTGATCAATGTATCCTCCATGACTAAATTGGAATCTGACATTTCCAACTCCATGCACTGCATGTGCCTGCCCCCCTTCTGATTGAACGAACCGCTTAGGTCCATTCTCAGAAATGATATGGAATATATGCCATATTCCAGTCATATGACGTGAGGCTCCACTGTCAACATACCAAGTACCATTCTGAACTACTCCATTACTACCGACACTAGAAATAAGGGAGAACAACGAGAAATCCTTCTCGAATCTTCTCGTAAAGTCCTCTTCTTTCGTTGTAGCTGCAATAACCATATCTTCCTCCTCCTCCTCCTCCTTCTCAGGACACTGAGAAGCAAAGTGTCCATACTGGTTGCAAGCAAAATATCGAACTTTGCTCTAGTCTTTCTTGGACTTCTTCTTGCTCTTAGCAGAAAGAGCAACATTCTCTTCATTAGCACCCTCCATCTGTCCACTACCTTGAGATCCTTCCCGGATCTCCTCCTGAGTGAAATCATCCCATAATCTGTTCCAATCTGAAAGTTTTTCTTGAGCAACCACACAGTTCACAAAGACTTCCCATTCCTTAGTGAAGCCTTTCAAGGCTAACTCAGAATTAGAAATGACTTTTCCAACTATAGCTAGGTCATCTTTTATCCGGGCCACTCGGGTAAGAAAAGAAGCTAAACTATCACACTTGGCCGTCTTGGTTCCCTGCAATTTTTCCTTGAGAGCCATTATTTGGGCTCATACAAGCCTTTCAATGTAGTCCACATATTATAAGCATTCTTTTTCTCAATGACATGTGGAATAAGGTGGTACCTTATACCATCTAGAATCAACCTTTGGGATTTGGCTTCGTTTACCTTATGCATATCCAAAGCAACATGATCAGTATCAGGAAGAGTTTCCACGGTGCTAACTATGATCCATAGTTTGTTTTTCTTGAGAACTGTAGTCATCCTAACTTTCCATTGCAAGTAGTTGGACATATCTTTCAACCGATCCTCATATTTGATACAAGCAACTATCTCTTCTATCAAAGAAAAAAAATAGACCACCAAAAGAACAACAGTTCACTCTTTCTCCATCACCTGCCAGTCACATCCAGATAAGGTCTTCCAATAAGTTGTTAAAAACAACAAGAACCCTTGCACAACAACTCAACACTACTGCTGTACCCACAATCAACTATAATCACAGAGCTTCAACTCTAATACCATGTAGAAATATTGACAAAAATTTCAGACTTTTGTCCAACACTTAGTTTACCCAAATTTCAGACTTAAAACTTGTCATTAATAAAAACACCTCTCATGCATTTAAATCAATAACCCAACAAGCTGAAAAACTGAAACTAAGTCTGTAGCAGTGGAAAAATCACATAAAAAATAGCAAACTAATAAACCCATAAAACAACAAAAATTTGGTCTATGTGACCCTGGAAAAACTCCACCCTGGGGAAAATAATCCAAGAGAAATTTTATTGCAGCATTTATTTCTACATTAAATGACTGTACCAGATTCTTTGATTTCCGTGCCCATCTCAATTTTTGTGTCCACCTCGAATTTTGTGCCCACCTTTATTTCTGTTCCCAGCTGACAGTACGGGATGTATGGACTGTGCAGAATGTACAGATTGTACACATTTCTGTGCCCATATTTTTTTCTCTTCTCGAAAATCGTGCCTAGAAATTTTCTCAAAATTTGTGCCACTGCTGTACTGTACGGACTGTATGGAACAATACTACTCAGCGGAAATAAATGCCTTGGTAGACATGCCCAGCTCTTTGGGATTTGTGTCTTCTTGACAAATTTTTTTCTCCTTGGGATTTGTGGCCACTTGAAAATAATTGCAGCTCCCTCTCTCTCTGCAAATTACTCAGCCAAATGCTCACTCTTGGAAATGCTTTCCTTCAACTTGTCTTGCACACTACTCTAGGATCTTATAACTTGAGAGTGACTTTCACCTTCCCCATTCCCTAAATCCAAAGGACAAGATTAAATCTAGCCTTTTCAAGATCAAGGATTGAGAAATTTTCTCCCCAAAAGCTACATTTAATTTTTAATAAAGTCACCTTTTACTTTATGAAACAAGTGCACTTTATCTCATAAAGTCACTTTATAAAATTAAAACAAGGGAATACTTTATAAAAAGTACCATTTACATAAGAGTCACTTTAAACTTTATAAAACAACATTACAAAGTAAAGTAGTCTAGCTAGTGCATGGTCACTTCCGCATACAAAGACAAAAACATGCGGAGTGCCTTCAGAGCTAAATCTCTAACATTGACATCATGAAGGACATCTCGAGATACGAATCTCAACATAACTATAGAGTTGACAATTGTCTTTTAGTGATATCAGTGCACTTTATGCATACACTCCTGTGGTTTTAATAATAAATCGATTTTAATGATATTTCCGGTTAATCTTTAAATCTTATTGGTTGTATCCTCTTGTAAATTTGTTTTGATAACTATGAAGTTGACAGTTGTTTCTTAGCAATTCTAGTGTGCTTCTTGTATACATCCCCGTGGTTCTATTTGTAATCGGGATTGAGTACACTTTATTAGCTTAACAAGGAAGAATTGATGGCTTACAAAGAAAATGAAGTTACATTTAGTCCATTATGCTTTTGTATCATATAGCGTGATAATTGCTGGTGATATTTTGAATAGTCTTGTGCGTTTTGAACACTGATGAGAAACAAAATCCACTGGCAGATTTGATCAAATTTATCTTTCAGCTGCACCCACAACTAACTAGTGTAATGAATAGTATGTTTAAAAGTTGTGTTATATGCATTGCTATCATGATGAAAAAACATTGTAAAATTTGAATGATGAGACAGGCTCTTAGCTTGTTCTAGCCTGGTTTTAGATGAGAATTTGAGAAACTTTTGACAGGAGCAAAAAAGAAAACAGAATATGTCTGGAATTAGAGATCTATGCCCGGTTTGACTCAAAAGCATCAACACAAAAGAGTAAAAGACAGCTCCTAAAATTTGAATGATGAGGGACACTCTTAGCTTTTTCTAGTCTGGTATTGAACGAGAAGCTTTTGACAAGAGAAAAGAAGAAAGTCAAGTCTTGTAATTCTCAGTCTCTGCTGGGTGTTTTTATTGAATGAAATTCAGTTGTTTCTTTGGATAGTCTCGTGTCTAGGCGAATTTTAACAAATGGTTTTCTTCTAGCTCTTCACTCACCAGAAGTTTGGTAGAAGCTCAAATCAATGATGACCATATTGGCCAAGAGACTACAGTCAATCATCTGTGAATATCCATCATATTGACTGCTCCCTAGATGAAAGCAAAATAATGGAAACAAAACATGAACGATAAACAATAAATGGGCTAGAGAAAACAAGAGCAAGAGTGGGTAATGACAGATAAGAACA